>JAAXOA010003945.1:0-10837 GCA_036561885.1 Salina celebensis
TTCTGCTTCAAAGCTACATATATGCCGTGCCAATTTAAGCGTTTGTATGTAATGCGATTACTTGAATGCAGTTTGGCAGCATAGGACACATGAAACCTTTACATAGCCGTATAAGCTCATTCATAAAAAAAACTATTTGATCAGAGTTATGGAGCTAAAGTATTGACCGTTTGAGCCCGATCTAAATACATCCACACACTTTTGACAGGTTAGCCAACTTCAGAACTGGAGGCTAAATAATCGGTAGTGCTCACGTTCGCGATTAGTTAAGCTCTTTTCCAAACGTCATTTCCGCGATGGATTCGGTCGGATACGTATCTAAAACTCTTTTTTTAGTAATTTCATACAATTTAGATGTATCTCAATGGATAGAGTTTCGCAACTTGCATAATCATGTGGTTTAATTTGAAACAGGAGATTATTCGAGAGCTTTTGATTTCTTAATGATGCTAGCAACAGATAATCCTGTTCGGTTCTCTGCATATGCGGCCGATTCTTGTTGCCGGCAATGTTACTTACTTGTTTCATCCTTTGGCCATCTTCAACTTTTTATGAACCTGCTTCTCCTTAGTTTGGAGGAAGAACAAGGAACGATATATGGGCATAATTGATAATGTACGTATCGTTGTGAAACAACTTACGTGAGAAGACGCAAGCAATCTAAAAGCCTTTTTGCATGCTCTTTTAAATTGCGATTCAAGATGTAATAACATCCCGGCCGTTAATGCTGCTGGATCGTGTGTGGTTTTGGTTCACGATGATGCACACACGCTCATAGGCAAAGCGCTTGAGCTTATGTAGAGCAGGCGACTGTGAATATTGTAGGCATGAAATTTTCACACGAAACGAAGCATAATTATCATTTCATACCTTCCAACTTCTATGATAAGGTATTCCACAAACAACATTATCACTATCATCATCCCCCATGAAAATTACTGTTATGAAGAAAAGCCTATCGCGTACTATTCCCGAATGAATGAGTATCAACAGAATAACTCCTAGTTATAATATGACTCTACTTTGTTAAGCCAGTACATGGTCACTTTCCGCACCATTCGTCGACTCTGTACGTGCAAAAAAACATAGAATAAAAATCGCTACCAATATAATATCTTGAGCATAAATTTCAACTTGGTCATTCCTTTTTTGAACACAACCAATTCATAGCGCTCGTCAGGATCGGAATCGTCTTCATCTATATGTTCCTCCATACATTCAAACATGCTTGGCGTCTCCGTAATGTAATCCTGCAGATTTTTTTTACCATCCTACTTCAGCAATATTCCAGATGACGTGATGCGTAGCATCAGTAGCAGGAGGATTGCACTAATAAAAAGTAAAGTATATTAAACTATAGGAAACCTACCTTCGCATACGTACCTACCAAGCAACAACAACAAAATAATTCTCATGTGTCCACACAAATATTATGGTCTAGCCGTTCTCCTCAATACTGTCAAATTGTACGGCATATTTTTGTGTGCTCACTATCGCTGTTTTGAACTATAGTAGGAATGCTCACGTAGTAAAGCTTCTTTTGTAAGGACGAAAAAATGAAAGGACTAAAACGCAAATAGAAACTCAGGTTACATAGGAGTAAGAAAGAACCCAATGCACTGTACTTGCTCAACAGCACGGTTGCCATACATACCGACGTCGTTCTTATCTTACGCTGTTCTTACTAGCTATGCAAACCTCATCGTAATCCTGCCGCCACGCTGCTTTAGCTTTGCAAGAGAATCTATTCCCATTTCCCTACGATTCCATGTCTTGAATTCTGTTCGTAAATAATACAAATAAACCCACATTGCAGCACACTTCGCCATATAAACTTCTATAGGCTTCTCAATATATTTTTTTCCATATTGCTTCTCCAATTTCTTTGTTAGTAAACAGGTATGCATGCTAGGAGTTCATGTTATGTTCATTTTCTTTACTGAATGCAATGCCAGCATGGAAATATACCTAAGCATGGATTCATTCCTTACACACTAGCCTGACTAGCCAAAGTTAATAAAATAGTAGCATTGTTTGCTCTTCTCTTATAATCATACAAAGTTTTATCACGTTTTGGCTTGGCATTGCAAATTCTACGACTGGCTCCGTTTGTTCGTGCTACCATATTAGAACGTCGATATGAGAAGTTCTGCCACTGCTTTAGCTTCGTCAATACTTGTACAAAAAAGCACTAGACCCACCACTCCTAATATTGATGGTGGTTTTTAACTCGTTTTTTTTCCTTACAATTCAGCTCCGTTGCCATGTTCGCTCAATGTTAAAGAGAAGACAAGATATTTTTTTACCATGAGCAGTATGGTGGTCACATAATTATCATAGCGATTCCGTTTCTGTGTTTATCTCGTTGCATGGGAGTACCTACTTGGCAGCGTCTTGTGAGTAGCACGTCCTTTCTCTATTCCCTCCTACAATAGATATCCTAGTGACGTTTCCATGCAGTACTTTAACTCCATCGTCCTTCGTTGTTTCCAGGTTAGTGTCGGCAGCCTAACCAGTCCCGCAGTATTTTTAACGCTGGTGTGGAATATGGCTAGTTGCCTTGGTGTAATAAGTAGTAAAAAGTGGATGGGCTTCCAAGTATTGTTTGATTTCCCAGAGAGACGAACGAGTACACACATATACAGGCGCATAGTAGGAGCACTGGCGAACTGAAACTGTTGGCCAGAGAGCAAATGAAAAAAAAAAATACGAGGAGACGAGAGAAAAGGAGAAATTCATTGGAAAAATAGTAATCCTCACATAATACACACAAGTGCACACACTCAGGATAAAAAAACGGCATTCATAGATGCAAACAGGGACACGCTCGCATGCATTCAGATTGATAAAGAGACGGAATATGGTTCTGAAAATTGCTCGTCATTGTACGCTACTGACATGCAATAGTACACTGAGCAGCTAGGAGAGCAAAAATCATACACAGACTCACATGCTTTAATAACATAATTTCTTCGTGAAAAATAATGAAGGAAAAGAGAAATAATGATGGCAAAGCAGAGAGAAAGAACTAGTGCTAAATAGAATTGAAGAGAAAAAGACTGTTCACTTGATTACTGCCAGTACAGGAATATGAGTGTAGGCGCAATAAGACCGCTTTCGCTCCTGCAAACATTTCACAAAATATAAACAGTGATCTAGCTCCGTACCTATTTTCACGACTGCTGCTTGCTTTATTGTTATAGAAAAAAAAATTGTCGGTGGTGATAGTGCTGATATCGTGAAGGTTGACGCGGTGGTGGATGGTGAAATTGGAAATTGAATACTACAAAGTGTGAGTGAAAAAAATCGGAGGGAGGGAGACAAGCAAAGAAATTGCAGAGGAGAAAAGGCTACATTTTTTTTCTCCCGAGTTGAAGTGGAGGTACCCATTTCCCATTGCTCGTACAGGAGAAAACTTTTTATTTTTTACTTTAATAGTGCTTTTGTGATTCTTTGTGCTTTTTGCAACTAAAAATTCATAAGAATAAACAACCAAAGAGGAAAAAATTGCTGATCTGTACAAAAGGGTTGAAGTATGCGAAATAGGAAATTTTGGTAAAGCCTAAAAATGTGAAAATTGGCAAGTTTGTTGAATTAAGGATACAGCCACCAAAAGAGCCTCTCCTTTGCGGTGAAATAGTATGGTGACAGTATATGGGCTTCCATGACGAGGAGAAGAGAAAAAGGACGTTTCTTTATGAACGTGCAACAAATTCTGAATTATTATTTTTGACTCATAGAACGGAAGTATGCTGATGCTGTGAAATAAAGAAAGTGAAGGTTTCTGAGTGAAGGATATATTTCTCCCGGATGTGGTGTATATTTTTTTTTCTGCCATAGCTGTAAACTACATGTAGATATTACAGAATCTCTTTTGATTAATAGTTGAATACGAAATGTTGTGGTTTTCCTGAACAATTTTCGCAAGCAAACTAATTAATAATTCCAATTGTAGCGGTTGTGGGGCCCACACTTTTACATGGACTTCATCTTGATCAACTGACAAATAAGCATAATATTATTTTTGCTGGTTATGCGTAAATAATTTCCGTTCTTTGGGAACTACTATTTTTCTTTGGAAAAAAAAAGAGAAAATAATATGGAGTCATAATTGTTGGCGACGAAACCGTTTTTGTGAGCTTGTAAAAAATAGTGATATTAAAGCTAAGAGTCAATTCATTACACCAGTGCGCTTCTAGCATACACAAAAATATATATCCAGTCATTTGTAAACACAATCTGCCATTGTATAATAATCAATATTCTTTCGGTAACACAAAAAGAGAAAAAAAGTCATACTAATAAAGCTACTTAAAAACCCAACTTCCCAGCTAACGTCTTGATTATTTTGTCAGCCTGCCGAGTATCAATGTTTTCTTGTGTAGCAATCGGTGTGCAATAAGTAAACAGCCAGCAATATTTTGGAACTGTGACACTTATCATCATACTTGTGTTGTGATAAAGTGAAATAATAAAATATAAAAAGATAAAGATACGCGAAGAACGTATTGTATTAGTTCAACTCGTCCATTACTACCAGTCATTCATTCATCGATTCTAGACCAGTGTGTTCGTCCCAGGAGTGAGCTGGGCGACACTTAAATATGGGAAATGCTGCAACAAAGAAAGGAGATCCAGCTGAAAATGGTAACATATGAGCCAACCTTTCTTGTTTTCCCAGTAGCTTGCTTAACTATACTCTTAAATATTATGTTTGGATCGAGGTGTAATTAAATGTCATTTAATGAAGTGGTAGGAGCTTCAATTACTATTAGGTAACCAATGAAACACGATAACAACAAAAAATTCATCTGTGTTTAACTCAAACGGAAAGGACTACATCTTCTACGAGGTAAAAGCGTTTGAGAGTTGAGTTATGAACCTACGTCGACCTTTCTGAGGAAAAGCTGTGTGGCAGTGACAGTACCGTGAAACTGCAAGATAGCAGGAAAATTATCGGTTGACATGAAAAAAGGACACTCTGGGAGAGCTTCAAATGGCCTGAATATTAATTATTAAAAGACTAAAATTCTACACACCAGTTTTATAAACTCTGCGTTAGTTTTTTTTTAAATATTAAAACAATTAAATGGAGTTCAAAACAAGCAGATGGCAGAGTTCGTTGAATGTTATTGTTCAGCGTAAAAATACACAGGACTGGTATAAAGGGAAAGCAAGGTGTACACATGTCATCAGGCAGACATCTGTGGAAATAATTTATTGACTCAATCCGTTGATTTGTTAATTCGTAGCTAGTTCTTTTAGAAAAAAACTTTGCAACACATTAGAGATGGTTCAGTAGAATAGGATTTAAAATAGTGTCACATATCACAACTTCCCCAACATCCAGATTGAAAGTAGACTGATACGAAGGATTATGTCTGTAAGGGGTCGTCCATAAGGAAAGTCACGTGGAGTGAAGCTTGAGTTATTTGTGAACGACCCAAAAAATTATTGTATGGGAGTAAGGCTTCATCAGGTGACTGGACAAACCCGTTCAGCCTAGAGGATCGAACCTCACAGTCGACAGCCGAACCCCCAAGAGCGGAGCCCGGTAGCGAGGCTCGCAGGCGAAGCGGCCGTAGGGAGCAGGCGACGAGGCTGGTGGGAAAGACATGGCAGCCGGCGTTGGGGCGGCTCTAATAGACAGCGGGGTTCGGCTGCCGACTGTGAGGTCCGGTCCTCTCGGCTGACCAGGTCTGTTAAGTCACCTGATGAAGACTTACTCCCATGCACTCATTATTTGTGTTGTTCACAAATAACCCAAGCTTCACTCCACGTGACTTTCTTTATGGATCATCCCTAAGTGTTAAATGTATAAATCTGGATTGGAGAAATATACGAATCTGGGGAAATTATTAGTTTTCGAGTATGACAACCTGTCCTTCTTCGTTTGTTATTGGAAAAGTTTTTCCCGTAAAAGTTCATCATTGCTGCACGAACAGCAAAAATGAATGCTTTTGTTCTTCATGAGCCACGTTGAAGTTGGGCGAGGACTGCTTTGTAAGGTTTTACTTTGCCCAGGTACTTTTCTACGAGAGGCAAACTTTTGTTCAATTTAATAACTCGGATATAAAAAAGGAGGTAAAAAGAATAAAAACTTTCATATCACAACTCTTCCATTTACCTGCCTTCGCTAGATCAATTCCAAGTAGTAAGACAAATGTCATTATTGAATCTTGTTTGGGACAGTAGCAGGGCCGGATCGTTACTTTTTATGTTTTCTTACTGTAAATTAATCATTATAGCAACTAAGAATTGTTGGAAATAGAACACATTTTTAAAGTCAGGTGAAAGTCGGTCAGAATTTGTTACCGACTGAAATACCACAACAGACTTTCCGAGCAGCATTTTGTTTCAGATTTAATTACTATTCTGAAGAAGTTTTTCCGACTATTTGCTAGTTTCTGGCAATTTTTGTTATCGAATTAGCAGGATTGCAAAACCCAAGCTGTTAAATATACGGAATAATGTTGCACATGGAGAGACGGGTGTGTATTGGACGTAATACGTTTTCTCAATAATCTTTGATCAGTAGCACATAAAACCGTCATTTCATACATACATAATTCCCACTTCTTTTGTAGACTGGATTCAATGAACCGAGCTAAATTTTCTCTTTCCTTGTGATGGAAGGCTCGGCAAGAGTCATGGAAAAGCATTCCATTTTTATGTATGGCCGTGTGACGCAAATGCGCGTAACATTTTTTACAACATCGTTATGTGGATACTTTACAACGAGCAATAAAACCAGTTCGGATTAAACCGCGTCTAGAGGCCGGAGATTTCCCATGCTGAAAGTCTTCAAACGAAAACAAAATATCAATTGTCAAGAAACGTTGGACACCTTAAACAATTGATGCGGCTTCATTACATAGAGATAGAAAAGAGCGTCTTTACAGCAATCATAATTTGAAAGTGTACATATAAAGTTTTTGAAGCGTGGAGTGGAAGCAATTTGGTCGGTTTCTAAAAACAGTAATAAGTGTTCACATGTAAAGTTCAGGTAACGGTATCCCTCCAGATTCTGGAATTGAGTGTAGAAAAAAGAAAAGCAAATGTTGCGCTGATGCTGCTCAGGATGTGGAAACATAGTATGAGGATTATTATTGTCAACTATTATACGGGAGAGAGGAAGAAACTACAATTTGCTCAATCTTACGGAGGTATTGTGTTGCACGTGTGCGTAAATTGTTTCCTTGAATTTCCGCATTTATGGATTTTCCCCTTTATTATTTTTTGATAGAGAGAGCGTGAGAGTGAGATGGGATTCTCTTGCGGCAAGTAAATCCCCAATCCGCCTCATGTTAGTGTTATTACTCTTTTTTTTACATCTATCGCAGGAAGTTGAAAGCAAAAAAAGAAAAAAAAACCTAAGCAGCGTAACAGAAGCCGTATTGGGCCGAGTCGCTGGAGTCACTCTTTACTTTCATGCTAAGAAAATGAAAACATGATAGATTCATAAACTTGTTGTAGACACCTAAGCGAATATGCAAATGTGGTGGATACAGTTTAGAGTGGGTGAAAGTAGACTCAGAACCCTGTTCATTATCATGTTTGCGCTTGCATTAGACGTGTTAAAAAAGAAAGAAAAAAAGTATTATTGCATAGATGTTCAGAAAGTATTATTGTTGTGATGTTTCTTAACGCGAAACAATATAAAATTGTACAATGTAAGAAACAGTATAAATATACAAAGTATAGGTTTAGGCAGGCCCTATGAATAACCTATCTATGCAGATGATATATGAAATCAGGGAATATAAAAATTTTAAAAGTATAAAATACGACGTTAGTTTTTCACTAGAAAACCAAATATATGTATCTTTCTTAGTTTTTATCCAAAAAAGGGAGAAAAATGTTTTTTGAGTGAACTGAAAGAAGTCTCTCTATGTGAAAAGTTTGCCGATAATGTCAAAACCTACGTTTTTTTCTCACGGTGATACAATGTATACTTTTCTTCATCTCTCTCCACTCTACTATCATCTTTTTAGTTTTTTTTAACTTGAAAGGAAAATCAGTTAGTTACATGAGATAAGAGAATGTTAAGAAAAAAAAACTTTCATATTAACTTTTGTTCACAAAAAAAAAAATCCAACCTGGCTGTGATCGTGTCTTACATGTCGGGATTTTGATGTACCTGTATTGAACAGATGGGCTTTAAAAACTGAGACAAATTCTGGGTAAGATTTGCTCCGAGTTCGTTTGAAGAACCTTGTTTTAGTGGTGCCAACCGCTGCCTTTTATGTCTGTTTGTTAAACTAGACTATAAAGATACCTTATGAAACAGCACTTTCTTACTTTCTTCATTAAGGCAAAAAAGTTTCTTTATGCAATTTCCTTCAAACAGCTTTGTACGCTGCTGGTTGCATAATGTTTTTGACACTATCCGTAGTCCTTACATTCGTTTGTTTTCGGTCAATAATTTTAGTAGTTTTCAAATCTGAACATATCTTTATATAAAGGGGACAATCCGAGCATTGTTTTTTTTTCGTAAGCGACGAACTGAAGTTTCGCAAAAAATATGTGGCCATAAGATGTTAATACATAGCATAAGATAAAATTAAAAAAAAAACTTTTATCTGCTTATATTCAGTGGACTTTTATAAGATAATAAAAATAAAAATAACAAGATCAATGTAAAAGTTGGGCATATTGAGGCCTATCGCATACAATCAAAGCTGGTAGGCAGTGACTTTTGTTACAAACTGTCGCCCACTATTTGCTCGTCAGAGAATGTCAGTAGAGGGTGCTCTTGATGGGATACAAGTTGCCTCTTCCTCGTACTGCAATTACGTTGGACAATTTAATGTTATTTTTTCGCTGAGAGGGTGGTGGCGGGGCAACAAGTGTACTAACTTTTATATGCGGTTACCATATTCTATTCAAGTTGTTTTCCGACCACAAATTGATAGCCAGAGGTTGATAATAATATTCAATGTACCATATTGTCATTCCATTCTGAACGCCCACATGCATGCTTTAACTACACCTGTTCTAAATACGTCACCTTTCTCTTGCAATCAGTTTCATCGTTCGCAACAGTTTTAATCAAGGCATCAATATCCCAACTGTCTTTTAACAGAGACGCTCATACGCTCTCTGGAGTGTGTTTTCAACTCGCCTGGTCTGAATGGGCTCTCTTTTCATCGTTGATACTCAACAATTTCTTATCTTGAAAACGGCACAAAAAAGATTAAGATCGAAATCCCGTACAGAACAAGTTTGTGATATTCAAAACTATATCATGTCATCATATTTGTTCCTGAGATTACAGATCTACAACGATACGGACCGAAAGGAAACGCACAAGTCCAAATGTGAATATAGAAATAAAAATAATCGTATCATTAGCCTAGATTAGGGCTTCGTAGTGTATTTAGTCTCTCTGTGAGTCGCTCACTCACGTACTCAATATTTATGTACAGTTATGATCCATACAATAAAAACATGTTGTTGGCCGTTTGATCTTATTTGGGAGTGCACCACTACCACCACCATACCTTGTCGCCAAAATTATGAATACAATTATGATTCGATCCTGTAGGTCTTGTAAGGTGGGAGTTAGACCAGAATTGCTTTCATGAAGACCACGCATTGATAACGTACATGTGTAACTTTCAAATTTAAAACTGAATAGTTTCCGCTCGGGTGGTGTACACTTTCAACATATAAAATAAAAGTTTTATATTCTTGGGCAATCGGATAGGGGACAATGATCCTCACTTTATATTCCTTGTGAACTGTCACCATCACTTCAACCCTGCAGATGAATTCCACTCGTCTTTTTATGGCAGGTGGATCACTTGTAGGGAACTTTAATTCTAGCTGATTCAGTACGCTTATTTACGTTTGAATGCCATATCATAGATAATTTAGTGTGTCATAAGGATTAATAAATTACGTTTCATAGAGATAACCTTCAGGCAGAATGTGTTCTGGTTTTTCATCCCTTACGCTTAAAGTGGTTCTTCTTGCAGGGAAAAGTAAAGTTTGCTTCTAGTGTGACACGGATGTTATTAAATTGAGAGCATATTTTCACGTGAAAATTTATAAAATACACAGATTGCGAACATTCTTCAAGATATTTTTATGTAAACATATCCCGAATAACTATTTGGTTTATTTGCAACTATGTCTGGCGAAAATATATAAACTTTGTAAGAGATTGGGTGGATTGATTATGATTCTATTCCTTCGATGTTTTGAAGGAATGTAATGAAGATCGACAGATCAAAGCTATGACTAGTAAGCGATCCGTGTTCTGAAATATTTTCATCTACCATTTCTGCCTCAGAGCATGGACGCGGTACCAATTACCCAAGAATATTCAACAATTTGATCTACGCAGTCGTAGTGCCTGGGGTTGCAGCAACAAATCATTTCGGTCCCGATTGTTTTTACATGTTTACATTAAATTAGCATTAATGGCAAGTTACCATGACGTATTTCAAAAATACGCAACTGATCCAAACAAAAGCCGGTGACACAAAATATAATTTTTAATAACTTCTATGGAGGCCATTTCAATGGAAGAATGCGCATTTGAAAACAGTATTTTCGTTTTTCAAATCCTGAAAGTGCCAAATTTGGGACAAATTGCAGGGATTCAAAAGGTTTGTTTAGAATTAAACCGGAATATGACAACCATACCCTTCACCCGAAGTACTCGTGAGAATCAATATTATTCTTGCTTCAAGATTTATTGATGTCATTGAAGTTTTGGAGGGTAGGATACTGCAAATGAAAATATGACCAGAGACATATTTTTGTTGACATTTGATAAACAAAAATGAGTGTATGCAAGCAATCCATAAGATAAAAGATACGTTTCATT
>JAAXOA010003946.1:0-10836 GCA_036561885.1 Salina celebensis
TCTTTTCATACTTCGTCCCGTGAACACTTAGGCTGAACGCAAGTGTTAACAGAAGCAATATTTGAAGTTTCTGTAACTAGAAATATGAAGAAAAAAAAACAAGAACTATGTTAGATTCTTTTGCACACAAATCTTATTCAGATAAAATTGAAATAGTACCATTTTAGGAAACCTCATATTAATAGCTTTTGGAACACTTCTGCCAAACGAATATCGCAAGTCATTCACCGTAATCGTAATAACTTTGTATGTTTTGTCTCAGTCGAATTTATAGGAGTCGTTTCGTATCAATTAGATTGATCAGTTTGTACCTTCAAATGGATTATTTTGTGAAGTACATCTTTGAAGAAAAGTCGTGTGCATCTAAAGTACTTATAAGCCAAAATCATAATGTGAATTCAATACTGTTTGAAATAGTTTGAATTGACCAACGGAATCGGAGCATGAATTACAATGGACCAATCACGAACAAAAGGCTTTTGCGCGCATTGAAAGTTACATCATAATCTGTAAATGAGTTATGCAAAGAACCCAAATCAACAGTCGTGACGTGATAATAATGTGTGTATTTATGATTTTTCAAATAAAACTTCACGTTTTTATTATGATTTAACAGAACTTCATTTCCTCTACTTCACTTTCACTCATTAATAGATCAATAGCACGGACTATTATTGCAGGTCATTCTGGTTTGTTGAGGATTAAATACGCGGATTGTTCATTGTGTGGAAATTCCTACAGTTGTTCCTTAAAACTGGTGAAGTCAGTTGCTCCACTTTAAGTTACTGAGGAATACATTTCATACTTCTTTTAGGTTATATATTCAGGTGCAGCTACAAGATGCACTTTAGAATACATTCCATTACATTCAATATAATATTATACATTAGTAATTTTTATGTGAAAAAGTTGGATTTCCATGTTTGCCTGTTTTCAAGAGTCAAAGTCGGAGTATCCTCTGAGCATACGTGTAGTTTTACTGACACCAGCCTCTTGAACAAAGCGATCACACAGCTGCTGATACTGATCAAATGTCAGTCTGCCAGTGCCTACAATTCAACAACCGTGATATCCGTTAGAACATATTTCGCAAATGCTAAAGACGATCAAGGGCATAAAATGGGGTCAAACATGCAAGAATACAATCTTCCCTGTTTTTATAGAAAAATATAATAAATTGGCGTACGTTTTCCATCAAGCTGGTCGATTTGCCTTTTTAGTTCAACTGGATCTATGCGAGAGCCCATTTCATTGAGTATTGAAGGCACCTGACGGACTTCCAATAGTTGGCTAAACTCCGATTCCAGTGAACTCTGTGGAAGACCTCCTTCTAAAAAGGTTGCGCATCACTGCAAACTTTTCATACTCTTCTGCCTGCACGCAGCCAAACGAAAAAATTAGGATGCAAAAGAGCTCATTTTTATTTCACAGCTTGTCTTGACATTTTGCGAGATATTCGCATGAAAGCGGGGTAATAACAATGAAAATTAATATCCCGAGGAAGCAAATTGAACAATGAAATCAAATCTGGTAATTTTCATAGCGAAAGTGAAATTAAATTCCATTAGATAGTAGAGTTACCATTTCGCCTTTAGTGTTTGGAAGCTAGTAAACCTCCTAATGGATATTGCCCAAAGGTCAATGTTATAAATAGAGAATGCTCTTATTCAAAGAAGATTTCCAGAATTTAGTATGTTTAACAAATGTCCGTTCTTTACAAGGCACGTTCTGTTTGCTACTAAACTGAAAATGCTGTTGTTGCATCTCATCAACCGTGTCGAGTGTTATCTGTCATGCAAATATTTTGCAGAGAAAATGCCAATTTAACAGCAAAACTGTGTCAGAAGAAGAAGACAAATTGTTTACTTGTGAAATACATAAAACATAAATATCAGCAATCACTATATGATTTCATTTCAGTGTATATCCAATATGAAATGAATGAAAAACAATCGATCGAGTATGCACAATATTTGCGTTTATATGAAAGCGAAAAAAAAGTCTGCGTTTCTTGGTGTTTACACTTCCAGTGATGCTTGCTAAGAAAATCCAGTTTTGTACTAAAAAATAAGCTGTCATTGTAGATAACGTAAACAACCCATCAGTGATTCAAAGTACTGAATTTTTAATTTCATTTTTAAGACGGATATTGGCTTTGCACATATAAGTATGTTCTGGAGCTCGTCTCACATGAAAATCAACTAAACAGTCCATTTCCCAGAATATCCAAAATTCATAGTATCTTGCATAATATCAGTCCTCTCCTAATTCAAGCCCATTTTTTCTTAGGCACGTACAAAAGAACAAGCGCATCCCAAAATCCCAGTTCTCGTAATTAGCATGTAAATGTTAGATTTAGATTTCGCCACAAAGTAGACCAACCAAAATTGCATGGTTTCGACTTTTTACCACAAAGCAATACATTTTGCACGTAACACTTAAATCCGTATACGATGTACGAGTTAATAACACGTTATAATGAACCCATCGCTTGGAAAAATGAAATTTTTAGATAGATTATCGTTCTGAATCCAGCAACATCATTATTTATTTTAAGAAGGGTAAATAAACTTGCAGCATGCCTAAAAATTCTTTCGTTTATACGTAATCACATGCATTAACAATTTTCCTCTATACTAATGGCATGAATTGTGTTTTGCGAAAACTCCTCAAAAACATGTTAGGCAATCCCAATTGCTTAGAGAAGCCGTATTCTTCCCAAGCGCTTTTCATAAATTCATTGTGCTTTGTCATGTTTTCATTTCATATGAACAAAGTTCGCATCTTATACAATCTTAGTCTTGGTCACTTTTGTCAGTATTGACCAAGTCCATTACAACCTTGCGTAAACATGTATCTTCCACTGTTCCAAAACCTCGTCTTTCCTTTTTTTATACACCATAGGATTTTCATGTTTTGCCATAAAACCAATCCAAACATTTACCCTCAAACAACAAACTCTCACCTACCTCTGACATTGCAAAATTGCAGTACTCTCCTTCACATGAACATCTTGACGTACTTTTTCAATGTTTCTTCCAATACTCCAGCTATAAATCAGCCTGTCGAATTACATACCAATAGACCAATAGACATAAAAAAAGGTGCAAAGTGATGATTAGCTATAGTCAGTGCAGTGTATATCAATATTTTCTCTATGAATCCAATAAGCTCAGCTGTGCTTTACTACTTTTTTCATACATTTTGATGCATTGTTTATGATTCCAATTTGACAGTCTGTCTGTGTAACAGTGTACACAAGCTTTTTTACGATTGTTTTGCTCTCCCCATTGTTAGGCAATACACACATCTACCAAAAACCAGATGGCAATGACAGATTACCTCTTTCAGGTGATTCCACACCAAGGAAAACCAGACAGAAACGCAACTCTATAAAACATAAAATGACCCACATCTGGAAATCGGGAAACTCAAATAAATTACAGTCAGAGATCCTATCAAAATCTAATATCTCCCGTTACTGCAACACCCTGAATCTTATCTAACTTTCAAAACTGGATTGGAACCTATAAAAAAGTGTAGCAACGCCTTGTGCGAGCACTGGAAGCGTCTGCAAAAACACTCATCCTCTGTTGCTACTTGGCCACACAACATTTTAAGGATTGGTGGTCGGTTTCTCCGAACTCCAAACTCCGAACTGGGTTTTTTATATCACGGAGGGATAAAACTGGCGTATACCGTTGCGGTAATTTTTTTTGCGTGTGTGTGAGTGTGTAATGTGTGTGCAGTCTGCAAAAAAATGTTTCACCACAGTAAAAAGAGCTAAAATCTCTTATAATGTTTGCTCCTACATGATAATCTAAAAAAGAACCCGAAAAGACGTTTCTTTATAGCCTTTCCATAATATTTACCACGCTATCGTCATTGGTGGTCTTTCTTAACCCAATACTGCTTCCTTTTTCGCTAATACAACAAAAACCTGAAGGAAATTTTCTCGTAAAAGGCCATCCAAGTTTTGTGTCCCGGTAAACAGAAAATCACAGAGAAAAAAAAGATAATGCACCAACTCTTCCAGAAAAGGAAGTAGACGGCTACTCCAGAAAGAAAATAGCTGGACATCCAAAAAATGTTCTCCAGCGAGGGCCATACATCCAGTTAGTTACATGTTTAATTTTGGCCAAACAGAAGAATAAGTGTCGGGCTGTGTTTTTTTGTTTTAAACAGAGATTAAGTTTTTGTTTCAGTGGGGAAATCTAATCAGCCATGTACACGTGACGATCAATCAAATTATAATGACAAACAAGCAGGAATATTTTTATAATGAGTTGTGTAGTTGCAAGACAAGTAGGAGGACGTACCTTTAACCGTACTTCATTTGTCCGGACATAACAAAAGCTAATTTGTTTTTGTTAACTCCACGTGAGAACTGCTGGAGGGGTCATTCAAGAAGCCGTACGTGTGTGTTATCATCAGATTTAGTTTGTGCTTAACTGCAGTCAAATTATGTTTCAATTCTGTTAAATGTGTTGTGGCATTGCATTGTGGGCTAGATCAAATGGAAGTGAGTGCTTCTAGGATAACACTTAATTAAAATAGACTGTATTATTTCTCATTAAATCTTCCGAAGTTGTTTTGTGCGCTGTTGATTGATGCTTCTTCCAAACATAATTATCCTGATTATGCAAAAATTCAGGAAGAAATAAATAATAAATAGTTTAAACAATGACTCTGCACAAAAATACTGAATAGTCTCTAAAACAGGAAAAATGTGGAAAATTGGAAAATTTATTGTCAATTGTGGAGAAAATTCCAAATAACGACAGTTCAGAGTGTCTAGTGTACATTGAAAAAGGGCAGGGTCTAATAAATCCCTCCACGGGGTCACACTGAAGTTGTGACCAAATCGGTTGGTTTTGAATGGGGCAGTTGAATATTAGATACTTGCCAATTAAGCTTCATTACTTTTTGTATTGGGGAGGTAATTCATCCGTTAATTATTATAATGATTTTAGATAAAAAATTTTAAAATGTGTTTCTTAAAATTTTGGGTGTTATTTTTATGTGATTGCTTCCAGGTACGGCTTCAATATGGCCGTTTATTCCAGTATTTGCCAAACAAATGGGTCTTTCGGAAGTAGCAGTGGGGCTGATTTTCACAGTCGCCCCAATGGCTGGCCTTATCGCAAAACCCTTCTTTGGAGCGATGGCTGACCGGTTCAAGCGGAAAAAGAAGCTTTTCCTTTTCTTCATTCTTCTTAACCTCATGTCATATTTAACTGTCGCATTCCTTCCACAAAACGAGCTAATGCGCCCAGTCAAACTGGAGTGTGGTCACGGTGTGTCTTATATCAAACAATGCACTCGCCTTTCTAATCACTGTGCAGAAACTCTCCTAGACAGCTTTAAACCGCCAAAGTGTCGATGATTCAAGTCGTTTCCGAACGTCTAGTCCAGACCAGCAGTCCTTCGATGATTCTGATTGTATGGAGCAGTGCATTGGGCGCTGCGAGATTCGCGGATTTTTCGAAGGGGTCTCCCTCTGCACCAACGTTATCAACCGTAACGTGCCCCAATTTTGCTCCATGATAACAACACATTCTCATACAACTTTAGAGCCACCAAGAACACATGCCATACAGTATGCCCCTGCGGAACAAGTACCATCAAGTCCTGGCAATAGAACGCTCTCTATGCGTCAACACGGTAGGGGCATGACCTCGGGGGAACTAGAATTTGAAGAAGATGACAGCCCAGAGCCTCCCGGATTCAATTTCACAACAAAAATCAGGATAAACCATGTAACAATAGATAAAGGATGCTTGTATCTGCCAATCTCTGACGTAGACTTCTTAACCGGAAATGGCTTCAGGGGTCTTTCATGCAACCAAGACCTTGTGCTGTCAAACTGTTTTATCAGTTGCGACAACAATACAGCACTGAATAACCACTTGAATACTATCCAACAAGAAGTGGAGCTTCTGGATTCAATGAACTTCTGGATGTATGGATCTTTAGTCGTGATTGCGTGGATTGCAATGGCCGTTGTTGAATCTCTGAGTGATGCACTCTGTTTCCAAACGTTGGCAGATCAGCCACACTTATATGGGAAGCAGAGATTGTGGGGGACTGTGGGGTGGGGGCTGTTCTCGTTTATTTCAGGATATTTTATTGATAGGTATTCTGAAGGGACTTTGCTCAAAGACTACACACCTTGCTTCTATCTCGCTGCTGGACTTTTGACGCTTGACATTTGTGTGGCATAATAAATGGGATGTAAGTCTGATAACGATATTTTATAGTATGATTTCCTATAGTACTGCGGAAATAATAACAGTTTTTATATCTATTGCAGATTCGGGAGATGGAGAAGCCAAAATCACTTAGAAGAGATGTTTGCGGGCTTCTCAGTAATTTACGAATTGATGTGTTCATTGTCGCTTGTGTTATCGTTGGGATGTGCACCGGACTTTTGTGGCAGTTCCTGTTTTGGTATGTGGAAACACTTAGCAGAAAATAATTCGACGTCTTGTGATGGGCAAAAGTGGACAAAATTGTTGGAGGGTTTGATATCAGCGGTGCAGTGTTTTGGAGGAGAGCTCCCGTTCTTTTTCCTTTCAGGTATGCTTTTGAAGGTTTACTTTGAATAATCGATAAGTGTGATCTTTGATTATAACTTATAACGTTTGTTGATTAGGGTGGATTATCAAAAAGTTGGGCCATGTACACTGTATGACACTGGTGTTAGGAGCTTTTGGAGTGCGTTTTATAATATATTCATTTTTGACAAATGCTTGGAGTATTCTTCCCGTGGAACTTTTCCAGGGTCTGACGTACGGCATATTTTATGCTAATATGGTATCTTACGCGAATNGACGTACGGCATATTTTATGCTAATATGGTATCTTACGCGAATCAAGTGAGCCCTCCAGGGACAGCTGCAACTGTTCAAGGAATTTTCCAAGCTGCATTTGTCGGAATTGGTAAGCCAGACTATATTTTAAAATTGAAAACAAAATCCTTCTGCTTTACTTAGCTATAACGCATTTTTAATACACTTCTAGGCGTTGCGGTTGGAAGTCTAGTTGGTGGACTAATATTCCAAGGCACCAATGCATTCCGAGTATTCGGCATAGGCTGCCTAATATTCTGTGCACTTCACGCGGTAGCAATGGCCAATATTAGGTCGTCACGCATCCTACCCATTCCCTCAAGGCCGGGGCGAGGCCGAAGGCCAAGAAATGTGTCGGATGTCGACAAACTCTGTTCAGGAGGACTATGTAAACACTCCAGAAGAAAGTGAGCCTGACGCTACTTGACAGTAGCTTTAAACTCTAATTATTAACAAAACTATTTAATTAACAAACAGTAACACATAGTACATATCTTAAGTGCATCATTTTTTGATCAAGTCTCATGAAAACTGCATGCTAGTATTTTTTAAGGAATCTGAAATCTCATATAGATTTTAAAAAACGGGAAAAATAATCTTTTTTCATGAGAATATCACGGCAATTTTGAACAGGGAAAGAAAAAAAACTGTCGATCGCTCTCTTCTGGATTCTTTAGTCTGTTTTTAACGCATAATATTATTTTTTGTTTTAATTAATTCTTACTTTTACTCTGACATCAGTCAAGAAGACATGGTCTTGAGAACAAAACCGTTAAATGAAGCAGATAGCTTATATGTTAATGGAGCATCGCCATCTCTTATGTATCAGTTGTTTTAAAAATTATTATTTAAAGCAATATTGGTTTAGTCTTTGATTACTACAATTTGTATCCTAATTATGTATGTAATGTTTTCGCAGCTCTTCTGGTTAATACGAGCCCTAAATCGTTTCGTGACTTTGAATGATAAATCATGCGGTATTTGTATTATGTTTTACTAAAAAGAATGATCTGGACAATGTCTCACCATCCGTCCGCAACTTTCAAGATGACAATCTTTTTTTCATTTTAATTTATTATGATTATTTTACAGTATTTTACTTACTTATAATTTGCTCATGTTTGAATTGATTTAGTCCTACTTTGTTTTGTTCTTGTTAAACAATTTGTATGTTCATTACTTATTGTCAGTATAAAACTGTTCATATAAGTATGCTAAAACAATGAAAAGTTTTGCAGCTTAACAGTTCACTTTGTTAATTTATTTTATTCGCCTCATTATTTTGCTCACTATAATGTATGGTGCATTACAAACGTGCAACTGACAGTACTATGCTTCACCGTTTGTCCCGTAATTTTGTCATTTATATATCAGTCACATTAGTTAGTGTAATCAGTGTATTTTGAAAATGCAACGCTACTTAAAACTCGTAAACAAGTAAAAGTAGCATAACACGATGCTATATTAATATTATATTAATATCATAATCTTGATAAGTAAAAACAAATAATTTGTACATTTTTGGCTTTGATTGTGATTGTTTTGTTTTGCGTGCTTGTGAGATGTGATGTTTGTGTATACCTATTTGTCAAGCTTTCTTAAGTACGTTTAGCTTCATTGTAATTGTAAATATGACAAACCTTGAGAATTATTTCAAAGAAATTATAATTTATACCAAAAATGAGACTAGATAACCAGTAACTAATAAAACAAAAACCTGTATCGGTATACTCAACATAAAAAAATTCCAAAAAATTATTCATAATACTAAACCTAAAATAGATACGTTTAACCCAAAACATATCTCATAACTTTCCTGAAACAAAATATCAATTTAGGCCTAACCTATATCTTTCTAACGACTATTTGGACTTAGTAAGAGTAGACATTAAAGTAAATATGACAAACCTTGAGAATTATTTCAAAGAAATTATAATTTATACCAAAAATGAGACTAGATAACCAGTAACTAATAAAACAAAAACCTGTATCGGTATACTCAGCATAAAAAATTCCAGAAAATTATTCATAATACTAAACCTAAAATAGATGCGTTTAACCCAAAACATATCTCATAACTTTCCTGAAACAAAATATCAATTTAGGCCTAACCTATATCTTTCTAACGACTATTTGGACTTAGTAAGAGTAGAGATTAACAATAATATGCAGAGTAATCACGTTTTCACAAATTCACCGTATATATAAAAAAAATGTCTTAATCGTATATGTAAAAACCTAATTCGTGCAAAAAAAGATATTGCTTGATTGACTGACAGTGTGCGTGTATTGTTGTATGTGTGGATTTTACTACAGGTCCGGTAAGAAGTCACAGTGAGATACTAATCTAGTGAGTCTATCTGTCTGTCTCTAGGAATGACAACACGGAAGTATTGATATGATCTTTGCGATAACAATAATTTTCATGAGGTGAGGTGGTGGTGTTGATGGTGGAGGGACTATTAGTCGGGGTAGTTCCAAAAATATTTCGGGATCATTCAGTCGTGCCCAAGACGGAGAGGATATCCAAAGGGAAATTTGTTTTACGGTATAAGAAACACGTACAATATTTACACAGTAAAAACTAGCCACATTTCTTTTCTAGAATATATCTTTTTAAGTTGGAGCTTTCACTTTTGTAGTTTTTTGTACTATTTGGAAACAATTAACCTCAATTGTAAATAGGCATTTGTACGAAACGACAAGTTTCAATTTTTTTGTAGTTGTACTTTTTCCACGTTTTGGAACAACTTTTTATAGTAGAACTTTGTATAAAACAACATAACTGTATAAAACACTGATTTTGTAAATCTTTTAAACATATTCAATGTGCTGGGCACGTAGCCAATACGTTATCCCATTATTACTCTCACCAAAATTTTCTTCACTTTTTGTACGATATGAATCTCCAAACAATGGAGAAACAATAATCATGAAAGAAAAAGTCATTAATTTTTTAAAAATATTCTGTGAAGTTACTCGTAACCGTACATTTAAGAACATCAATGTGTATAAAAACTGCAGAAAAAATTTTACTCTTTATAACACAGACTGACTGACCATTTATACTGATACAATGGAATACATCTCTACTTTTAGAAGGATATTCATTTCTCAAGTGTTTAGGCGTTGTCAAGGAGCTATAGAAAATCTACATGGTAACCGTTGCGCTAATTAACGCAAAGATTTTCATGTAGAGTTTCTATAGCTCCTTGGGCGTTGTAAAATATAGATTCTTTACATTTTGAATGTCGTGGTCACAATCAGAAAGTAAATTACGCAGGAAAAATTTGAGCATGTGACGTATACAAAAACAAAATCCAATTTGTATGTAACTTTTAGATTTATCTTTTTTTTAAACAAGTCATTTTAAACAAAAAATTATGACAAAAACTCAAAAACATACTACCGAAATTACCAATATGACTGCTCCTGCTGAATTTTGTTTGGGTCAGATTTTTTGAATTCAATTAGAAAACAATGAATACATTTTAAGGAAAAAAATCATTTCACTCAGGAATTGTTAATGAGACAGTTTTGTATGCTTATGCGTAAAATTGATAGCAACAGCAACTAATAATGGAAAGTAGTTTTTAATCTTGTCAACTAATGCTGCGCAATTCAATGAACTGCTGTTGGCTGTACAGGTAGAATTTAGCAATATAATTTTTTGCCATAGTCTGTGATCAGAAAGAAAATTAGTTTGAATAATTTTCTCTTTCAAAACAGGAAATACGTAATAGGTAAATTAGCTGTTAGTGCGGCTTGTGCTGTAGAGAAGCCAGCTCAGTTTGTAATTCAATTGAAATTAGAGGTTTTTACTACGTTTCTAGGCGCTTCTGGCAGGTAGATAACGAATTATTGAAAAGTCTGCTTTTGATTTTAAGAATGTGTGGAACAAGGGAGAATGTTGGAGGGTTTTATGTAGACGGTATTGTAACGACTTGGATGGAAAATGATACAATAATGAAAGTAACAAGAGAAT
>JAAXOA010003947.1:0-10832 GCA_036561885.1 Salina celebensis
TCAGTGTACTATTGATCACGGCCTGAAAGAGGAAAAAAAAAGAAACAAAAAATATATTGTATTGCAGCATACCATCTGTATGGACAACAGCGTACATTAATATTGAAACGAGAGGGAAAGATGGAGAAGAAGAAGAAAAAAAATGAAATAGGGTAAATACGTGAGTAGACTACTTTCTTTTGCTAAAAGATATAAAAAAGGGGGCGTTCATAAAGTTCAAAGAGGCTATACCGGAGCACAGACCATTGTAGTGCGGCTCACACAGTGCGAAACTACAAGAGAAAATAAATATTAACGAAAAAAAAGTGCACTGGGGTAGTTAGATCCTAACAACATGGATGGTAGTACAACAGAAGATGGCACTTCCGTTTTTTATTTTTGTATCCTTTATCTTTCTTTTATTGTTATTTTTGTAAGAAAATAGAAACTGGTTCAGGGCAGAGAGAAAGTAGAATACTTTCTTTATCTATGCTTAAGTGCGTTACGAGAAGCTAGTTGTAACTGTTTTTTGTATTTTTATGCTGGAGAAAGAAATGGAAAACATTATGATGATGTGCTTTTGCCCTGTTGCTACTAGGGTTGGCAGTGTAAATGGAAATGGAACAAAAGAGAATCTTGAATCGCCGAAGGGTGGTGTAACCCAAGTCAGATTGGAAAAGATGATGATTTTTTGTTGTTGTAGTTATTCAAAGGAGAAAGCAAGGACAAGGGGGAATGTGTACACGAAAATGAAGACAAAATGATTTTCTTCTTGGCTTTCATATTTTGTTGTTGGGAATCCAGCCAGATGCGGGACAGATGGGTTGATCAGAAAGGAAAACAGAATAGAGGATGGATGAAAGTGAAGAAGATAAAGAAGAAAAGTGAGTTTATTCTGCAAACAAGGCAGTTGATGGTGAGTGAAGGACACAATCGCATTGCTGTTCTGATAGTGTTATTATGATTTTCACTCATGCTCTATTTTCTTCCAAGATTTTAGTTTCTTCTGGAAAAATCTATACAATATCCCTATTTTCTGGCGGTTTCATGATGTTCACGTCATATCTGAATGTATACAAAAACAAATAAGATAAACAAAGAAGTATAAATTGGGATTTCGACGGGATAAAAACGAGTGAAACAAACAATGATTGTGGTTATGCTCTCCATAATGTTCTTGCTTTCTCATAAAGGAAAAAACAAATTATTGATGTTTACTCAACCGGGAAACAAGTGCCAAAATGACATAGGTACTTGCGCCATTAAGTGTTGTATTCTATCACAGTAAAAAACTAATTTGTTCCAAATTATAGGGAAATAGTCACAATTTCTTGATCGCATTCATGAACGTTTCAAAGACAGTTTTTTTGTCGCGCTTTCCCCTCTTTGTTTGGGATCATCGAAGCAACGTTTTTTTGTGTCATTTATCAAATTCAACTGAAGCTCTCATAATTTTTATAAAGGAATCTTGTCTCCGTCTTTGGCCTGTTCTTTTTGAAAAGAAAAAAAAACAACTTTGAAGAGAATTCTGCCGAAGCCCTTTGCAGAATTGTTCTCAGGAAGAAATACAGTGAAAACAACTTAGAATTTGTCAACGCCAAGGATGTTGACAAATTCCAATGAATAATAGAAACCGTAAATTTGTTTTATTAAAAAAGTGATCAACAAAAATAATAGAGGACCCTGCCACTTTCACTCCCCCGCATGGAATGCTATGAGTAGTTTGTTTGGAAAACTTTCTCTGTGATAATAACTGAAAAGTAGAACACAACCAAAACACAATTAATGACAAAGGGTATTTTGTCTATTTTATTTTCATCCTAATATCCTTCCGCTAACGAGGTAACTTTTTCCAAAACTAAATCAGGGAAATGCAAAGGGAAAGTATAAACAACACGACTTTTTACGAAGAAACTAAAAATGTCATGTTCTTGTTGTAATGTTTAATGTTTTTGCAAAACAAAAAAACACAGGAAGATTAAAAGAATTTTTCATGCGAATAAAAACAAAAGAATTATCAAAATAAAAAGTTTCTTTGTAAGTTTTTTTTCTCAAATAACCTCAACTAAATACCACCAGTGTGCTTTCACTGTACCATGGAACAGCGAGCATGAAAAGTGGACGTTCATGTTCATACATGCTGGTTTCACATTAAAACAAGCTGTCATTCTCAAATCTATCTCAAATAACCTCAGCTAAATACCACCAGTGTGCTTTCACTGTACCATGGAACAGCGAGCATGAAAAGTGGACGTTCATGTTCATACATGCTGGTTTCACATTAAAACAAGCTGTCATTCTCAAATCTGGTTGACAAAAAATTATATCTTGAACAGACTGCCTTCATGCAGCACAGTTGGTGGCAATATTAAGATGAAATGTGAACTTTCATGTCTATGAAGCGTTATCGAGGCTAGCAGTTTGACTGACAATCTGCCAAAACCAGGAATAAATGTGCCAAGAAACGTTCATATTTCTTTATCTCGCGACAAGTTTCAAAGCAAATAGCCACGTACCCAATCACACCAAGCAGTTTTTAGAAATATTTTTATGGCACACTTATTTGTTCCAATCCAATCGTAAAAATGAGTAGCTCAAAAAGACTCATATAAATAGATAACCAACCGTTTCATACAATGTGAAGTGAAATGATTGGGATCATTAATTTCTGTAGGTCTCCTACATTTATTCAGGCAACGCACAAGCATTCTGTCATCTATCATCGATCACAACACTTTCCGTTTCCTCTTAGAGCTCCTCGCCATTTTCTTGCAGTTTGGGAGAATAGTTTGAGAATTTGATAATGCGAACACCTGAGACCTCCAGTAAGATGTCAAGTCCACCACTATCGCTAGCGTCAGGAAGAAGTTCATGTTGACACGTATGGATTACTATCGATCTTTCCATGTCCCTGAATGCGTACATCTTACTGTCATATTTTCACCTACCCAGCACAGCCATTCTTACCACTGCTACCATGTCGTGAGTCGTGACATCATGAGGAAAAAACAAAAGCGATTCCTATAAAAAAGAATCTGTCGAGGTGAGTCTTGCCGTTGTTCCAACCCAAGTAATAATCAAAAATGACAGGAGAGGAAACGTGTACTGGGACAGGAAAATACCTTTATCGTTTGAGAGAGGAAAACGCTTTTGCTATGCTGCATGCACCACTTTCTCCTCTCTTGGTCACGAGTATCATGAATACTTGACCTACATATTGACATAAAAATACCTTCTTCAAGCCTTCATATCTAACTCCGGTAAGTTTAATTAGATGCATATTTATGTTTTCACTACGAAGCCTCTCAAGAACTGGCATAATCATGAATACTTGACCTACATATTGACATAAAAATACCTTCTTCAAGCCTTCATATCTAACTCCGGTAAGTTTAATTAGATGCATATTTATGTTTTCACTACGAAGCCTCTCAAGCACTGGCATTGATGTAAAGTACCTGAACAATACCATATTAGCCTGATAAATGAAGACCTTCCATCCAGCCATTTGGTGTGGCTGTGCTGTGGCTACGATTCTGTTCATTTCTCTGATGCTATAACATTACAACGAGTTGCAAACAGACTCCTTTGAATCTTCAATTAACTTATGAGGATCCAGAACTCATCACTAAATAATTTCCTAGAAATCTTCACACAATAATCATCCACCTGACGAAGTGGAGCATAAAACTTGTGATTTTCATTCACAGTGATCATAATGTACTGTATTTCTTGCTTTTATTATGATTGAATTTAGGGTCTCTAGATACAGCAATTTCAGCACACAATGAAAAGTTTGATCCACCCCTCATGTTAAGATCAGTTGGACAAGGAATGCTATAAAAACCAGGTCATTTTATTACGCCTTGTGAGCTATCTTTTGTCTGGCTGCATCACACTACTGACCCATCTACGAGTCTTCTTTGACTATGTATATTTATAAGTGTTTCTTTTGTGGTCACGCCAAAGCAATAAAATTGGTATCCATTTTCTGAACAAATCAGATACAAGTTGCAAAATAAATTGCATTTCTTTCTGTGAATGCAGTAACGAGAGAAGAAAGAAGAGATAATATATATGGCTTGTCTACTTTTATCTACTTTCAATCCAGCCCTGGGTCACTTTAAGCATAAAAAAGTCACATTTATCCTGTTTCCCCTCTTTCTAGCTTCCACGTGTTCTACTTTTTTTCTTCTATTCAGCGTTTTAACTCATTTTCATTTCACATTTTGATATTCTTCTATTCAGCATTTTAACTCATTTTCATTTCACATTTTGATTCCAGGGAGAAAAAAAAAACGAAAGGAAAAAGAGTGAAAGGAGAAAGCAGCAATCTTGGCAGCTGCCCTCTGATCTACAGCTTGATCCTCTACTTACTTTTTTAACGTAGCGCTAGCCGCAGTTCATCACAAGTTACAATGCTGTTTGTCCGTCTTATCTGATAATTTTCAGCCAAAAGATAGTTTGTTATTTAGTCAAACTAAAGAATCACGTACCGCAACTTTATGCAAGGCGTTTTTGGCAGGTTTTCTCAGATCAAATACACTGCTACTTTAATACTTTTGCTGCTGTGTGCTGTCTCTTTCATTTTCCTTTTTTCATGGAAATGGGCGAATACAAAAAAGGAGGAAATTGGCGAAAATAGTTGAGTGTGAGTAATGTAATGGAACAGTGGCAAAAATGTAGATAGGGTGTGAGCTGTGAATTATTCACAGGAAATTATTAGAAAGACGGATAGGCGGATTTTTTTTCCATTTTGGTTAAAACTTTAGTATGTACACAATATTTTAGCACGCCACTAGATTAAAGTGAGCTTGGATGGGATCTTGGTGAAACAGCGGGCATGAGAGAGCTCAGGTAGTAAAATTCAAGTCCTCCTTTGAGAGGAAATTTAACTAGCTCAATATACGCATTAGCATGAATACACACTTGACAATTGAGTGAGCTCCAGATAAAGTACAGAAATGATTCAAATTGGGATCTCAAAAATTTATCCGTATTCAAATTCATAACTCGCGTGCAATAGGTAAACAAGTAACTGTTAACCTAATGCAAAATCGTGTTGAAGCAAACGCGATAAGTTGATGAACGAGTGGAGCCATTTGCGAGCATTTTTTCCCGCTATCATTTTAATGTAACTGTAATTAAATATTTCATAATAATTATATATCGGCTATTGAACCCTTCGTCCTTGCAGAGGACTCCAACCTTTTACTAAATGTAAATATCATTAACTTCCCATTGGGTATACAAATCAGTGCCAATATGAACAACACGATAGATGATGTTTACATCAAGTTTACATACGGATGAGCTGAGAATATTGTGCATTTGAAAAAAATGATGTCATAAATGGAAATCTGAGCCTGTGCTGAAAAAAAATACTTGTGTAACTTATAATGACACGTATTTTAGACCTGAAAAGTGATACACACATGGACCACGTTTCCTTGAATGTTATTTTGCTCATAATAGTTGCATTGTTAATTGTTTTGAGAGAATGACGACTTATTCAAATGAATGGCCGAAATGCAAAAATAATTAAGTAAAACTCTTGAGAAATCGCCTGCTATGTAAATTAAATACGCGAGGGAAGACAAGTCACTGCTGTGCTTACCAAGAAACAGTTGGGCTAATATTTTTAAGGCTCCATACAGACAGGCTGGTTTCCTAAGAACCAGCTTACGAGACAACGATACGCTCTCGTCATCAACGCTCGCTCTATTTTAATTAGTGATAGTTATTGTTAACCTGTGACCTATTTAGAAACTACAACTAGACAGCTTCCACGTAAGCAAAATTTCGGTAAGAAGAAGTCTATTGCGCAACACTAAAAATAGTACACGTAAAATAATACTTATTTGAACATTTAAAAACTCTGTAATTCAGGTTAAACCTTCTTGTTAACATTTTTGCACAAATGGCCCAGGCTCCCCGTTTGAAACCTGGACCTGCAATGTCTTCTACGCAACCTATTGACCTGATTGTTGGAGGATGCTATCGGCTCATGAAGAAACTAGGAGAAGGTTCATTTGGCGTGACTTATTTGGCTCGACATATGTCCAACCAGGAAGATGTTGCCGTGAAGTTAGAAAGCAAATCTTGCCGTCATCCACAGCTCCTTTATGAAAGTAAATTGTATCAGCGTTTCCGCGGTGGAATAGGAATCGCTGAGATGCGCTGGTTTGGAACGGAAAAAGAGTATAACGCAATGGTCATCGACTTGTTGGGACCATCCCTTGAAGATCTATTTGGATATTGCTCCCGACGCTTTTCAATCAAAACAATTTTAATGTTGGCCGATCAAATGATTTGTCGTATTGAATACATCCACTCCAAGGACTTCATCCATAGAGATATCAAACCCGACAATTTTCTGATGGGAACAGGCAGATGCGCTAATAGGGTACTTAATTGCAACACTTAAAGCGAAGAGGGGTAGATTGGATTAAGTTTTGTTATAAAAATGTTAATTTATATATTTTCCAGGTTTTTGTGATTGACTTTGGACTAGCAAAGAAATTCCGTGAATCAAAAGCGCCCGTATTAAAAGGTCATATTCCCTATCGTGAGGACAAGAACCTTACAGGAACGGCTCGGTATGCTTCCATAAATGCACATCTAGGCATTGAACAAAGCAGACGCGATGACATGGAAGCGATCGGTTACGTTCTTATGTACTTTCTACGCGGATCCCTTCCCTGGCAAGGAGTTAAAGCTCACACAAAGAAACAAAAGTATGACAAGATATCCGAGAAAAAGATGACCACACCTGTGGAAACGCTATGTCAAGGATATCCTAACGAGTTTGCTATGTACTTGAACTACACAAGAGGTCTACGCTTCGATGAGACCCCTGACTACACTTATGTGCGCCAGTTGTTTCGCATTTTGACCAGGTCTCTGGGACACAAATATGACTTCATGTTTGACTGGGTTCTTCTCAAACCAAAGACGGAGGCTACCCAAATGACTGCTATGAATCTTAGCATGAATCCAACACACGCAAACTAAAACATCCAAGAGAAGAACTGTGGAAGCCTATAGTGCATAGGTCACTTAACATCAAACACAATTGTTTTAATGTTATATGTTTTAATTAGTGGATTGATTGAATTTTCACAATTTATTCCTTATCTTGTAAGTTTATTTGTTTTAGAATTGTGTTTGCTTGATGAATTTAATTTTGCTGGAAGAGTTCAATAAAGTAGATCCCGCCACTAAAGACCACTCACATTTTGTTTCGTCTTCGTGGCTAATTAGTTTATGTCCGTCGTAATAATATTTTGCCTGTTTTAATTTAGCAAGCCAAATGTTTTCTTCTATGTATATTATATGGCCATCTCTTCTCAAAACAAACTTCACGAAGGTATGTCAAACGTGTTTTTCTCCACTAGAGCGTCCTTTCCTTGTAGAATAATAATGTCCCAAGTTCAGTCCTAATTCTAGAGGAAAATAGAACCACCACCACCTTCTTAGCGAATTCTATTCACGCAAAAGGAACTAGACAACAAGGGAGCCCTGCAGAAGAAAAAGAAGAACGACACATGATCATCATCTCCCGTGTGATGATGACGTTCTTTTTTTGGCTTGGATGACAATCCCAAAAGTGGGACAAAGAGAAAGCAAACAGAAGGCGTAGTTGGGTAGTCCAGCCTTGAAGAAAAAACTGTGTAGTACAATGTAGAAAACAAGAAAAGGCCCTCTTTCCTTTACTCAACTTCTTTTAACAAACTTTTCTCTATCTGTTCTTCATCTCTGCTTTATTTTCAGCTGTACCAACTCCCAAGTGACATTTTCATTCGGTTTAAGCCCAAAAATGTTCTTTTTCCTGACAACATCCATATATAACCACGACCGTGATGTCCCAAAAGTAGTCTTCCAGTCTCATCATCTCAACCGCCACTCTATTAAAACTTAAATTTTTTTCACCAACCAAAAACACACACACGCAACCTAAAATGCCATTTTCTTTCATATATATTTTATGTGTGAACGAAGATCTGGTCCACATGCACCCTATAGTGGCAGAGGAATTGACACAGTTAGCAAACAAACATGTTTAATATGCAGAGTAACAAAACCCCGTAGCATTTTTCCGCATTGTTGTCCTTACACTTCCTTTCCCTACTTTCTCCTCATTTCCGTAGAACTTGTTCTATGCACAATAGGCATCTGGTCCATCGGAAATAACAGAGAAAGAAAGAAAAAAACTTTTCGGTTTCTCATTTCCTTTCATCTTTTGCCCGTTAGCACCGCGCGTTTTTGCCTAAGAATAACGGTAATGTGGGTAATGCCAGTTAAGTTTCTTTTTTTTCTGGGAGAAAGTCATCCAATGGATAAAAAAAGGAAGCTGTGGATTTTTCTCCCGGATGCTCACTGGAATAACAAAGTCTGGGGCCACGTGTGGAAGTGTTAGTAGGGTGGAAAATGAATGAAGGAACAAAACCAAGTGGCTATAATAAGGCTTTTTCAGCAATTCAAGTTACACTAACGAGAGGATCGTAGAAAAGGTGTAAGTGCGAGCTGAGTACTAATTTCTTTTACATCTTGCAGAAAATCGTGTTGTTCAGCTTGGAGAATAATGTTATTCCCATCAGACAAGCTGAAAATGACATAAAAAAAACTTTATCCTTATAACTTGGTAGACACGAAGAAAAAAAGAATAACAATAAGTCCTCAAGTCACGAGACGCGTTAGGAAAAACGAAGGAATTAATGCAATTATAGATAATGCGATTGATTATTGCTGACTTGGCAGTCGTAATCAAATGAAGCAAAAAAGGGCTTGATAAACGAAAAGGAAAAGGGATAAAGTTTTTTACACGGATAAATTTAATTAGGTGTGAGTTTAAAGTTTTAACTATGCATGAAATCCATGAAATAGTTTGCTGTATTTTATTGTAATTACCCTGCTTACCTTGGTTCCTTCCACACTGATAATTCGGTACAGGGCCCGAGACGAGTCGTAAAAGAAGGAGACTGGGACGGCAGTTGAGGATGCGGACACCCATGACCTTTTCGTCATTGGATCAATGTGAAAAACGTGTGCCTTGCAGGTAAAAATTGGCTGCTCCCTGGAAAATACAATAAAATAAATATTCTATGAATATTCCATTCGTTAAAGTAAACAATTTTTCTCACTCAAGACCATTGCCACGTTCCGTTTTGTCTGTGTCGGAGAAAGCGTTTGTTGGAACGAGACACGCAACAACGCGTGATAATAATAGAGGTGAACGTATTCCAGAATTACTTTTGTCGGCAAGCTTCATACATACTTAATGGTGTTACCAAAAATAAAATCGTAACAGCTACACTTGTCAAAGTGAATGACGGCGACTGGGAGAAAGTAAGAATAGCTTGTTTCGAAGCGTTCAGATTCTCAGATTTATTTTTATTTCGCAAGGCTTTGTAGGAAAGCGGACATTAGTGATGATAAGTTTATACAGTGCTACACGGAGTCCTTTTATCTGTACAGGGAATGTAGAAATATCAAAAGAGAAAGCCGACAGGAATGAGAAACGGAAGAATAAATGATAAAAGCGACAGAAATTCAATTTAGGTGGAAAAACTGACTGAAGAAAATGATCGGATGGATGTGGAACTCAGATCAGTCAAAAAAACTTTCACAGGCACACGGGACGTAAAGTATAGTGTGCAAAATACAAAAGAATCGATAGTATTACATATAAAAAATGTACATTATTTTCTTCATCTGATGCATGTGAAAGCTGAAGGATGGATTAGACTTGGGATGATTGACGGAAAGATGATTTGAGATAACTGGCTTGTAGCAAATCAAAGCGGAACGTGTATCTCGTTAGGAGCTGTATATTTTGAAGCTTGTTAAATTTGACGGAGAAAGTAAAAAATGAAGTGGTAAACCACACGAGGAAAAGTTGTTTGTCTGAGGATGACAGTTAGTGAGCTGTATGAAAACACGGAAGTAATATGACATCTTAGATGTATTTCTAGTTTGTTTAGAAACGGAGTATTTAGTTTGTCCCGAGGGAATTCATGCATGGTAGATGATGAGATTGGACGAAAAGGCAAAAAAAGGAAAGTGGAATTCATCAACTCCAATAGCCCAAATGGTTGCGTTGCAACTAATGTCAGGCCACCCATCAAATCTTGGAACTTCGCTGATTTTACCATTGGCGATTTTACAATCCTTGATCTTATTAGACTCAAATCATTATCTTCAAAAATTTTCTTCAAAAGCTAAATCCTTGAAACTTTCTTAATCAGTCATCCAATAACGACTCCAACAGGCGAATTCACATTACAATGCGACGCATTAGATCAGGAGCTTCGGCCAGACTTGGCCAACTCGTTCTTCAAAACGAGGCGTACCATCAACAAACCCTTCAGCTTCAAAGAATAATTCAAGTTCTTCTACAAAAGCAGCAGAAACACAAAGGCCCCGATACAAAATATGCGACAGGCTATGATCTGTTTTTTACGTTTCCAGAAGAAGTAAGCGAGTATCATTCACGTTCTTATGAATACTCTTAGAGAGGAATCAGGATTTGATTCAAAAAATGATATTTTGAACAGATTTGGCCAATTATAATCGCTTATCTGCCTAACTCATCCGATCTGCAATCGCTTTCTGAAGCGTCCACACTGCTGGAATCGGTTGTATTGAAGGCTGACAAAGCGGATTGGTTCTCAGACAAGGTATAAAATAATTCATATTTTGTGACTATGATTCCGACCTTGCATTAAAGCATCTGAATTTGGACATCTCTTAGTTTCTTCCCTTGGTGTCTGACTGGCTTCCAAACGACGATCTATTGAAATGTCGTTTAGTGTGCAAAAAGTGGAAACTAACAGTGGAAAAGTATCTAAACA
>JAAXOA010003948.1:0-10832 GCA_036561885.1 Salina celebensis
GAGAACCAAAGATACTACAAGCAATGATAGGTCCGGTAAAGGTTCAATTTCCAAGTAACTCAAGCTTACTCATCTGGGGTCCATCAGAAACTGGCAAGACTACGCTACTATTGGATATTATTCCAAACACAGACACTTTCTACGCTACACCAGTCCACAAGATAATCTTTTACTATTCAAAGTGGCAACCAGTTTATGACGAGTTGCAAAAGTCAAATGCATCAATTGAGTTTGTGGAGAATCAGCAGCAAGCCGAAGAAGCAATCGCAAGTGAAAAATGACACAAATTATGCATATTTGACGATCATTTTCAGTCTAGCGTATCAGAAATACACAATTTTTTGTTTGATTTACTCACAATTCGCTGCCATCATGATAATACGTCGGTGATAATGGTCACACATATTGTTTTGATCCCAAATTAAAGAATCTAGTGACCAATTTTCAACAGTTTGTCTTTACCAACATTCGAAACTCCTTGTCAGTATCGACATTTTGCATCAATACTCACGGCCAACATGTAAGCAGCTTTTAAATTTAATAGTTTGGAACATTCTTTATTTCCAAACATCAAAAAACGACTTTTGACATACGCGTGCGTTCTTCTGTTGGTCCAAGACAGGGAACGATTGTCTTCAAGTAATGGATAGGGTGATTCAGCACCATGAATTCCTCCAAAGCTAGTCAAAAGCAGCAAACACGGTTACAAAACTCTCATTGCTGCGGCAATACTCAACGAGATTGTCTCAATTGTCAACTGCCTCCGGCTTGCCCCCAAGAAGACTATAGTTGACATATTGAGAAAATCAAGAAGCTGCTGATCAAGCATGAAGCTTGTATAGTAGCTCTCATTAGTTGAATTCTTACAGCCATTGTTAGACTGACCAGAGACCCTGTCTGTCAGAATGAGCCAAGCTGCTGAAAGATTTTTTCTGGTACCCGAATCAGAGTACTTGGAAGCTGTGGCACAGTACAAAAACACTACGACTTTTTGGAAGCCCTCCAGCCAAGAGAGCTCAAGAAGACCAGAAAGATTCTAGAAATCTTGGAATCCAAAGGACTCGTCTGGAACTCGTACGGAATCGTAAGTGAAGGAGTTTCACAGTTGGACCTTTCATTTGGACTTTCTAAAGTTTTCCGTGACAGTGGGCAAAAGTGGTTTCATTTAGGTTTGAAAATTTTGTGACATTTTGCCAAAAATCTGGAGTTCCACTAGAACTGTTCAGCAAACGAGTGCAAGGGCTGATAAAGAAAAAAACATGCCAAAGTTAAGACGGTCAAAACTAAGACAACTGAGATGAACAGTAGACACAAAGGCTTAGGAAGTAGGTAAGCGCTAGGAATAAGTCTCATATATTTCCAAAAGTCTAAAGTCGGCAAACAAATGGAAATTGAAAGATCTCTCAGTAAAATCCCCAGTTTTGCGCTGACCAGACCCATCAGGAGATCATTTCCTACGCCGGCAATCGTGACAAACGAGAATTTGCTCGATTTCACAATGGATTTAAATTCTTATTTGTAATATAAGACAACTACTCGAAGCTTGTGTCAGTTTCTCCTCTCCGCCGGCAGACGGGAGCCAACATTGCTGCTGCTCTAGAACAGAGTTTCAAGCAGCTTTACGGTCCACCTCAGATGATTCTCAGTGACCGCGGAACAAATCTATTGAGCAACGAGGTAAAGGCCATCTATAAAAAGTACGGAATGGAGCATATCACGCCACAGACGCCGATAAAGGCTGCAGTGGCAGAGGCTACGTTAAAAAACTCAATTTACAAACACGTCCTACTAAAGAGACCGCAAGCGTACATTGACGCCCTCCCACGCCTAATCAAAACATTGAACGGACGCGTCCATCCTTAGACAAAACATAGACCCTCGTCCATAAACAAAAACAACCAAGGAGAAAAAAGAAATCGAAAGCGTACATTGACGCCCTCCCACGCCTAATCAAAACATTGAACGGACGCGTCCATCCATCGACAAAACATAGACCCTAGTCCATAAACAAAAACAACCAAGGAGAAATCTTTGCGTATCTTTACAAAAGACTCATCAAACAACCTCCAAAACCGGAAAAATTCAAAGTTGGCCACAAGGTGTACCTGGCAAGAAGACAGGTAACATTTGAAAAGAGTTACAAGGGCGGATTTAACGACAAAGTGCTTACAATTACCGGCATCAAGCAAACTAGACCCGTGTTGAGCTATATTCTCAGTTTTGATACGGGCGAAAGACTTCCATCATCAGTAGTTGCCTCCGAAATCACCTTGGCATGCTAATAATGGAGCAGTTTGAAGTGACGCTATGTTCAAATGAGTGTCTGGACTCGAGTCCGACCAACACGGCGTTTCAATTCACAAATATGCTTGATCCACCTGTGGACCTAAGCTCTTATCAAGTCGCTTTAAGTTTTATCAAATATACGGACAATCCCAATCCGACTGCATTGCAACAGTTTTTCAATGAAGCACTTGGACAAGATGAGATAATATTTGGTGGAGGTGTAGTGAATTCTGTCAAAGTGTTTAAAAAACCAGCTATTGACTCTTTGGATGCAGTTCATCAACTCTGTAAACACGCAACTTAGAGACAGTGGCATCTGACTGTCCTTCATTGCAGACGTTGATGGATCAAATATCAGCGGAGTCCAAAGGAACAGCACCATATTATAATGTATGGAGACTTGGCTGCAATTCTAGGTTTTCAGAGCAATCATGAGATAACTGCTGGACAACACCGAAACTCACTGCCAATTAATGGAGCCCTCCTCTCGGCGGCATCCCCCGGGAAGGTGGGGAGGGTAACAGAGACCAAATTAGTTTCAAGTAGGTTAAAATTGGACCAACACACTTTTAATCCATCAATTACTGACATTGTTGAAGATATCAGGATGAAACTGCTCGAGGATGGGCGAAATGTAACGTTTCATTACCACGAGCCGGAAAATTCAATCGTTTATGACATTCAACCTGAAAATATGCATTTGGACGTTGGACCATTCATAAAAGCCTTCCTTGGATTGGATTCTGGATTTAAATTTAATGGTTCAGGCACTGTTGAGCTTAATAGAACAGCTCTAGTGTTTTTTCCAGACCAAAATTTAATTGAACCAGAGCGAAGTGACTTGATTTTTGTGACAAGTGACATTGCAGAACCAAATTTTTAATTTAATTTTTTAGGAAAATTACTTAAGTATCTTGCATGCATCAACAGAACAGAAACTAGAGCTCCTCAGCAGTTTGTGTACTCGCCAGCTGTCAGAGTATATAAGGACACGTCATGTGGAATGACCAACATAATCTCTGCAGCACTCGTCGACGACAAGAAATTTTCTTCCCTCTAATCCAGCTCCCACAACTGTTCAATAAGTTTTTCGCAAAAAGTTACATGAAAAATCAGATTGAGTGCCTTGAAGATCGAACATGGTTTTATCAACCATCCATGGATAAAGATTTTATTCCCTCAGATAGTGTAGCTTTAACATCTGTCAGGAAAAGAATGAAAAGAAAAAGTACCCGTAAAGTCACTGGAGGAAGAAGACAAAGAGTTACTCGTAAAGCTATTCGCAAGACTCGCGGAATAGGAAGGCCAAGGATAGTCAGGAAACAAAAGACTACCCGAAGGCGCAGAAGGACATACTGGATGTCAAATCCAGAAAGGCCGCAGAGGATGCCGCCGTCCTCTCGACTCCAAGAGGCTAGGAATAAGCTCTTTGCCTACGAGCGATGTATCGATAATTGAAACGGTGCGCGACATTTGCTATCCTTCGTATCAAATACAAGAAGGGCAAATAATCGAGATAATAATTGGAAGTAACAGTACGCATTATACGGATTTGAGTAAGACAAAACTCTTTATTCGTTGTCGTCTTCCTCAAAAGGACAATACACCTCTGCCAGCTAGCTCACCAACAGCTCCAGACAGCTTAATGTTATCGACAATTTTTTTCTAATGTAGAAATTTACATCAACAATACTCAGGTGAGCATGACAAACAACTCTTCATACCCATTTCAGGCTTTCTTTCACAGTGTCCTGACTTCAACAGAGGCTGATCAGAACACTTTGCTAAGAATGGCTGGATATTTCCCCAGTGATTACGAAACAAGAATCAGCTCAGAGAATTCTGCATATTCCAATGGTCTATTGTTTCCAAAACAACCATTTATTGATTTGTTTGGCTCAATTTGCTTACCAATATTCGAACAAGACAAACTCTTACCTCCAGAAACCCAGATTCGAGTAAAATTAATTCCTTCCAGCAATCAGTTTGCTCTATTGGGTTTGGCATCAAGCAGCACAGCACCATTCACAGACAAGGTCGTCATCCAAGAAGCATTCATTGAGACACATCGTGTTTTGTTAAACTCCAAGGTGCAGAGTGTCCTAACTCAGCAGTTTAATCGCATTGGTCGCCATGACTTTTACTTGAATGAAAGGACAGTCATTCCATACACGATTGAATCAGGAAGAAGATCATACATTAGTGAAACGTACGTTACTTCGGCAATAAACGGAGATAGTAGCAAAAACCCCTTCATCTTCAAGGACCATGACGTCAAGAGCATAGACCTTCTCTTTCATTCAAGGACTACATTCGAGGCTATGAAAACCTTCACAGAGTAATAAAAAGCTTGTCTGGCGAATGTAATCTTTCATTCGAGGCCTACGAAAAGTACGGGTATTTCCTGTACCCAGTCTTCTTTGATGAGTCAATCAGCAAACCAGATGCTTTGCAGAGCGTGAGAACCGGACCAGTGAAACTATCCATCGAGTTTAATTCTCCCACTTCAAAAAATCTGACCGTACTTTTTTTCTATACATTTGACCGAATTCTCAGCATTGATAAGGATAACAACGTTTCATTGACATAACCATGGACAATAGCAGGCTAAACCTTTTGCTAAAACAGACGGCTGGAGATACTCTAAAGGTGAGGGTGCTTAGGAAACGTGACATGGCAAGGATCAAACCAAACAAACACGTCCTACTCAAGAAATCGAAAGCGTACATTGACGCCCTCCCACGCCTAATCAAAACATTGAACGGACGCGTCCATCCATCGCAAAACATAGACCCTCGTCAATAGACAAAAACAACCAAGGAGAATCTTTGCCTATCTTTACAAAAGACTCATCAAGACTCAGACGTTTCATTGACATAATCATGGACAATAGCAGGCTAAACCTTTTGCTAAAACAGACGGCTGGAGATACTCTAAAGGTGAGGGTGCTTAGGAAACGTGACATGGCAAGGATCAAACCATCAAAAAATCCAGTTTTCATTGCATGCCATGTGCCACCACGCCTATCTGGTCACTGGATTTGTTTCCTAGCCCTTTACAAAAAGGGCAAATACGTTGCATACATGTGGGATAGTTATGGTTATTCACCATCAGACTATTCATTCAAAAAGCTCCCATTTGAAATCATTGGCAGGATGACCAAACAAGTACAACATGACTCATCATACATTTGTGGGATATACGTGTGGCTGTTCCTATTACGTGTTGTCTCGGGATATTCGTTCCGTCAAACGTTTTCTGTCCACAATAGAAACTTCAAGGCTAATGACTCGTGACTTCGTGACTCAGCAATACAATGCCTTTGTAGAACAACACCAGCCATATAAAGGGAAGCAGCTGCGTCCAAAGCTTCAGTGCACCTGCAGAGCTCACTTCCATCATGGCTAAAGACATTCTCCGTTTGGTTTCAATTGCATACAAGTTGTTTGCACAACGTATATTTTTGCAGGTGAGACCAGAATTTGAGAGAGAACTTGCTTCACTTGCCAGGCATAAAAGCTTGAGTTTTCTCTTTGTCGATAAACGGGATCCAGAAAAATTAAAGGAATTTGTTGAAAAACTTTTGTCAGAAAATTCTTTTTGTCGATAAACGGGATCCAGAAAAATTAAAGGAATTTGTTGAAAAAGTTTTGTCAGAAATTACGAATTTTGACAGTGAATCTGTGATGCTGCCAAAGCATGCTGTGAACACCCTGTATTATTTGGAATACATTACTACTTTATTTGTGTATACGTTTTACCACAAGTTTATACCACAGGTTGATGATGGCATTTCTACCGTGACAGCAGAACATTCACTTTAACTTTTATTAAATCACAGCTTAAATTAAAAAGTTTCAAAATCAAGCCCCATTGCATTCCTCAATGCGTGCCTTCGTATGAAATTGCTGTACGACCATTGTTACTGGTGTATATTCAAATCCAATAAAGAAAAGGATGCTGAACCATCGGCCGAGTTAGAAAACTTGATAAAAAAGTTTGAATATAGCTGCCATTCCCCATTTTTTTGAAAAAGTAGAAATTGCTCAAAGTACCTAACTGCACTCAATGCACCGTGACAATGCAACTTTTTAAATGACTCACGATTTTTCACTAACGGTACGCTAGGAGATTGCTCACGCCACAATGCAACCATGGAGCGTCCTACTTACTTTTTTGAAAAAAACTGAATAAAATTTGAATTATTGCACTTGTTGCACAAAATTACCAATTCCAAGTGCCGAGCTCCTCTAAAACCGTGACATATTCTCACAAAAATTGTCACTTGCGATTGTGTCGTCTTTGCGCCGTTACAAGTTATCAGTGTTACTGAGTAGCTGTAATGGGCAAGCGTTTGTAAAAAAGTGTTGGTAAAAACATTTCTTTAGTTTCCAAAACAATAAAAAAGAAACCCAGACAATCCAGGGCAGTTGAGTTTTACGAGCGCCTACAAATGCAAGGCATACTAGAAGCATTTGATGCTCACTGTTTTATAAAGTGCATAGGCTGTTACGAAAAGGCTAAAAGCCAGTTAAGCAAATTATTCCCATCAGATATTGTGGAAGTTGGTGACAAGTTTACTCGTTTGTGTCAGTTTCTGTTTTTCTTACCGTTTTATCTTGAAGCCGAATGTCAAAAACAACGTGATTCTGAACAACAACCAGAGTTACCGCTGGACCAAGAATACCTGTTTCCAGATATTTCTGAATTTATCAAATCCGGATGACCGACTACACACCCACCTTTACCAAAAAGAGCAAGTCAAAAACACTGCTCAGTTAGAAGAGGCGCAAAGAAAGTTGCACGCAGGGCTTCGGATCGGTGACATTCCAGTGTTGGACCAGTATAGTCATTTGTTTGAAAACTATTGTAAGCAATGCTTATACAATTTTATTTTAAACTTTTCTTTGATTTTTAATTTTTTCTTTGAATAACAATTTGCCAATATCTGAAGCTGTTATTAATAGAATAGTGTCCTTTTACGATACCGTGATTACGTACTGGTATCATGAAAGTTCCCAAATGTGAAATTCCATTTCGAGTACTTATTAAGGATCCTGACTTTAAATTAAAGTTTCAACAAGTGAATTCTCAAGTTCTTTTGGAAACTGGCTGCTTAGAGTGTTGGTTTGGATACTTGCATTTATTACCTAAAGTAATTACACCGCGCCCATACTACAGAGATATAATAGAAGGTTGTAGATTAAGTTCACTTGCATTGAATTGTTTTCATAAGTTTGTGCTTGTATACGCAGGAGGAGCTGCATACGATATTAATACAGAGTGCATAATCGATCCATTAGAAAAAGATTTGCGTCAGCTTTGCCTTAAATTGGCACCAGGGTGTATTGAGCCGACTGAAGACGACATTAAGGATTTGACAAAACAAATTTTGCAGCAAATAAGTGATTGCATAAACTGTTGGCATACTAGAGGCAAGACAGGAAAGACACCGAGGCAAGTCTTGTTAATACAAGTGAATAGTTCAGACGAGAGCACAGACACGAGTGACGACTCTGGTATAAGACGAGGTAGGCTGAGCCTATTCATAGCACTCAACCCGATGGCTTGATCGAGAAAATTAAAGGAATTAATCAAAGTTTTAATAGTAATTCTCACGTATGTTCAGATTGTACTGAAGACTTTTTGATAGAAACGACATACTTGGCCGAAGACATTTGTATACCAGAGTTTCAGCATATGAACTTTGACCAAACGTTTTATAAAAGAGCGTACAAGGCAATAGGAAGAATATACTGGGAGTATTGGGACCACTGTTTTATGTTTGGAACGGTAGAAAAATACAATCAATTTGGATTAGAATTTTATATAAATGAGATTTAAAACAAAGTTTATCTTCCATACATGNTATGAACTTTGACCAAACGTTTTATAAAAGAGCGTACAAGGCAATAGGAAGAATATACTGGGAGTATTGGGACCACTGTTTTATGTTTGGAACGGTAGAAAAATACAATCAATTTGGATTAGAATTTTATATAAATGAGATTTAAAACAAAGTTTATCTTCCATACATGATTGACTATAGTAAACCAGTTATTATTGAAATATCTTACAACTGTGTTGCTACATATAACAAACTAAACGATTGTCAAGCCTGCCGTGTATTTCCACAGGTTCATGATGACGGACAACCAGGAAGTGACGTCGACGACAATTGACGTATCGGGTCTAAGCAATAGAAAGAATATACTGGGAGTATTGGGACCACTGTTTTATGTTTGGAACGGTAGAAGAATACAATCAATTTGGATTAGAGTTTTATATAAATGAGATTCAAAACAAAGTTTATCTTCCATACAGGATTGACTACAGTAAACCAGTTAATATTGAAATATCTTACAACTGTGTTGCTACATACAACAAACTAAACGATTGTCAAGCCTGCCGTGTATTTCCACAGTTTCATGATGACGGACAACCAGGAAGTGACGTTTCGGGTCTACCAGATTTCTATTCAAAGGCACATAAATGTTTACGCAAAAATAACCTATTACTGGCAGAGGCAACTAAACAAAATCCAGTGGAAAATTGTCAATTGTCATGTTTTGTACAGGTAGTATTACTTATGAATTGTCTACGAGAACACTTGGGGCTAGATGATTCACATATAATTCCTCCAATAAAACACCTATTCAAAGATTTTCAAATATTAGTGGCCGATTGCGAAAAGCATACTACAAATGGACCAAAGCCTTGCTTTTGTGCTGCCTGCTATTGCAAAGGTATATCCTATGTAAAGTCCACCTTAGTTGACATGGATTGGGACGTTACAATAACGTTAGACTTTCCTTTAGTAGCAGGCCCGATTGTTGAATTTATGAGAAAAGAGGTGCTTCTAAAGTGTACTCCATGCACAACTACTACATCCTATGAGAATAATAATGTTCAAGAAAGTGAGAAGAGCGATAATGAACAAGTGGTCAATAATAATGAAGAAATTGTAAATAATAATGAAGAAGGAGAGATTGTAAATAACAATAATAATGAAGAAGTTGTTAATAATAATGAAGAAGAAATAGACAATAATAATATTAATGATAATCATAATAATAATGTAATCGATAATGATGAAAACATGATTGTAGATGTTGTTAATGACTAACTACCTAGTATGTTTGTATATAGTGGTCATACCTAAGTTAAATTGAAAAGATGTAAATCAAAAAAAATTGAAACCAAAAAAACGAATTAAAAAACTATTAAAATGTAAACCAAAACTTTAAAATTGTAAACCAAAAAAACTTAAAACTGTAAACCCAAAAAAAATTAAAACTGTAAACCGAACAAAAATGTAAAATTGTAAACCAAAAAAAGTTTAAATTTGTAAACAAAAAAATTAAAACTGTAACCCAAAAAAATTTCAAACTTTGTAAACGAAAAAAAATTAAAAATTTAAATGACAATATAAAAGTTTGTATATTTTGTAAAATCGGTCGTTTTGTAAATTATTTCGCCTTCATAAGTTAATATCCTATTTGTAATAGGGTAGGGCACTGTTGGTCTGTCGTTAAGTGCATTGCACAGACGGCACTGACGAGTCCATTTCATTTTGAATAAGGACGAAAGCAACTAATCAACTACTACATACTACGTAATTCATATATAAAGAAAACCGTCATATTACATTATCAATTCTTTTTGTACAAAATATTTTTTGGATGACAGTGATAACGCCTTGCATTTAAAACTGCACACACGTGATAATGTCTAAAACAGCTATTTGAAAGATTGAAGGCCACATCGTAAATGTTTAGTTCCCGTTGTCCAGCCAACTTGACATACAACGCACCGAGTCGACATGTGCTCCTCACCAATTTTTCAATCATGTTTTCCTTTTGTGTTCTTTGTTCCTACAATAAACATTGCTGTTAGTCAATGCCATTTAAAATACAAACAAAATGTTTCAATTACATAAATGCAGGAAGAAGAAATATTCACAGATTCGAATAATTTGCTTCTTGGACCGAAAACGATTCCCTTGATTGTTTCCGGTATCGTTATATTAGAAGGGCCACACTTCTTTTTTGCCAAAAGAAAATAGTCACATATGGCGCGGTTGGATCTCGACGGATTGCTTAAATAGAAAGACCGGTCAACCTCAGCCATTGTTTCAATCCCAACTGCTTCAGCTAGCTGATTGACTCTGCAGCTAGTCATTGCCCAAGCATTGACTGTATACTAAGTTCACAAAGACAAAACATCTAAATTCCATACACACATGTATTGCAATGGTAACGTACTCTGTTTGTGAATGGCACATTATGCTTAAGCCGAGAGAAAATTGTTGCGTGGTTGGTCAACGTTGCTTCAAACTTGGGAGGGAATACCATTGAACCCGGCTTCTTTTTCTTCAAGTCAATGATTGGATACACGATTGTCTTTCTGCCAGTAGGAGAACTATTGTTTGCAACTATTGCCCTAGTCGTTCTTGAAAGCGGGTAAATAGTAGGCTGTTGTGAAAGTAAAATAGTTGACGGGGTAGTATTATTAGTAAGGTCAGTATCTAAAGAACAAGAATCAAA
>JAAXOA010003949.1:0-10832 GCA_036561885.1 Salina celebensis
CAATCTAAAAACGCATAAGTTTTTTCATACAAGTTGCTCGGAAAAAATGCATAAGGAAAAATGGAAGCCAGGAAAATGCATGTAAAAAACGTTTATAGGGGAAATTCGAGACTCACCGTAACATTCAACAAGGCTGTGATTGGTGGACAGAAAAAACGGAGGTAAATTCGAATACGGGGTACACGCCGGGGCTATCCACACACTAGACTGAAACTTGCTGAAAACACTTTAGTTGAAAGATCGATTCCCATTTGGCATCTGCTTTGCGTAAGTTGTTATCAAAAACTTTATTTTTGGACTAATTTAGGAATTAATTTTACTTCGAACGTTCAAAACAACGAGGAGATTTGTTGTGGCTCTGTAAATATTAAGAAAAATCTGTTTTTTAGGAAAATCTAACCGTATTTTTGACGAATCTTGAAATCAAAACGCAAGTCTAATTTGAAATTCTTTGATTGATTGTTTACAGAGTTTTCACTCTTAGCTACTTTTCGAAAACCTGCTCCAAGATGTCGGGAGGACTTGAGGTTCTGCAAATCCGTGAGGATGATGTTACAAAAATGCTTGCCGCGAATACCCACTTGGGGTCTGAGAATGCGGACTTTCAAATGGCGCAGTACATCTACAAGCGTCGTTCTGATGGTAAGAATTGTTGATTTTCTGTCATTAATTATGAAACTGATAATGATGAATACATTTAGACAAGCATATATCTGAAATGTAATGTAAGATACTTCCTTCTGATACCAATCATTCATCATGAAACTTGTATGTTGATGTTGGGTGTATGATTCTAATCCTGGAATTTGTTTTTGAAGGTGTCCACATCATCAATTTGAGGAGGACTTGGGAGAAGATTCTCCTGGCTGCCAGGGCTATCGTCGCTATTGAGAGACCATCGGACGTGTATGTTATTAGCTCACGTAACTACGGTCAAAGGGCTGTTCTTAAGTATGCTTCTTACACTGGAGCTACTGCCATCGCTGGACGTTTCACTCCTGGTGCTTTCACCAATCAGATCCAGGTGCGTAATTGATACATTTAGTAGCGTACTTCAAATTACTTAATAATTGATAGGATGAGCCATCGTATTGTTATACGCAGCGTGAGGCACTAGCTTATGATGTTCTCGCTAATCGCTTTACCGGATGCTGACAATTTGCCATAAGCAAGCTCATGACTAACCAATCAAGAATTTTGTTTTTAAATGTTCTTTTGTTTGATTCTTTGCAGGCTGCCTTCCGTGAGCCACGTCTCTTGATCATCACCGATCCACGTACTGACCATCAGCCAATCACTGAAGCTTCTTATGTCAACATCCCGGTCATCGCTTTCACCAACACCGACTCTCCACTCAAGTTTGTCGACATTGCAATCCCATGCAACAACAAGTCAATCCACTCCATTGGATTGATGTGGTGGATGCTCGCTCGTGAGGTTCTGCGTTTGAGGGGAACCATCCCACGTGACCGTTGGGGAGTCATGGTTGACTTGTTCTTTTACCGTGACCCTGAGGAAGCTGAAAAGGAAGAACAAAGCGCGAAGGAGGCTGCTCTTCAAGGAAAGGCTTTAGAAGCTCCAGAAGCTTCTCTGGCTCCTCCAGTTATGTCTGAGAACTGGCCAATTGAACCTTCTTCAGCCGCAGCTGCTGCAGTCGTCGATGTTGACCCAGCAGCGGCCACTGCTGCCCCAGCACCATTCACCGCTGGACAACCTGTCACTGAGGACTGGAGCGCTGAAGCTGAAAGCTGGGCTCAAGACACTAACGAATGGGGAGGCTCCAACAACTGGAGTTAAACAAACCAAGATTGATATTGTGGGTAGTTATTCAGTTGCAAACAACATCTGCATTTTTGTACTGACTACGGATTCTGTTCCAGTTTTTGTTACTTGACCCACATGTTGATTTTGTGAAGAAATAAAAAATCTAAAAAATATTAAGGTTTGCTTTGTCCAGTCTTTTGTACTAACTCATTGTCAGCTTTAATGGGCGCATAAAATTTTGTTCTTATTCATCACAACCAGGCACTAATTGCATAAAATTACATTTCCGAATTATCGGGTCGAAGTAGAGTCCTGGAGCACATTCCAGTAGCACGCTGGCACCACACGCGCATGCAGTATAGTACTTGCAGTCGCCACCAGGAAGAGGGTGGAACGAGACATCGTTGTCATGACAGTCTCCCGGGGATGCACTGGAACTTGAGGGCACGAGGGTTGAGCCTGTACCAGAATTAGAGGTAGTGCTTGGAGCAGTTGTGGCTGGAGGGTCTGTCACTGCCGGATTGCATCCATGTGAAGGGTCGCTTAAGTAAAAATCAAGCCATTCATTTTAGATACGCTTTCATATTCCAACTTCCAACTAATTTGCTGACATTTCACAGCTTAAAATTTTACCATGTGGAAACTCTCTGCATCATCCCATGTATCGCTTTCATTTGGGCTCCCTCTCTATTCACTACCCGAATAAGATTTTTTCCAAGAATAACACTCAATAGTCGGTTAAAATTATGATAATGACAAGAATTACTACTCACAAAAATTAGCGTTCAGATAACCCCACCAATCCCAACAAGCGTTTGGATTTCCCTGGAGTATGTTAGCAGCAGCTTGTGGAAACAATACAATTATGTCATTCGCTTCAGCAACTTCAATATAGCCCGTCTTAGTTGCATAAATATCATTAATTGTGGATTTTGACTGTTGACATCCATGAAACGCGATATGAAGTTTGCATGGTTTGCTCCTGCTTTGGCAGTTTGTTGGAATATAAACATATCCGGCTTGATCCATACTGGAAATCGCATTTCCTCCAAATTCTCTTTGATCAAATTGTAAAAGCTGTCCTGCTAAATGGGTTTTGTTCAGAGTCGACTGGGGTGGAGTGAGACTTCCGTCCAAGAGATAATTAAGTCCGGTGAAGGCTCCGTGATAGTTGCAGTTGTTAATGAAGTGGTTAGCTGATGATGTTGTTCCACATGCCCCTCCATAGAAATCAGTCGGCTTTAGATTGTGGAACAAAGCAAATTTGATATTCAGACAAGGGTATTTTTTTTAGTTTTGTATATTTTTCATACATAACCATGAGCCAAATCCAGTGTATACTCAGTATCAACAGTTGCTCCAAACTCGCCATAAAGCTCTTCAATTTTGTGTCCTGCCTCTGTATCCAAAACAAAACAAAAAGGTTTATGCATGATTCCAATCTTTTGACAAACAGTTCAAATTCTTTTTGATATTGATATTGAAGTTTTTAAAACGCTTACGTTGGTTGACAGTTCCGTCTTTTGTTCCATGAAGTACAAAAACTTTACTTCCCGCAAGATTACTCGTCGATGCAATTTTGTTGGAAGACGCCAAATTTTCCATTTCCTTGGCCAAATTTCAAACGACAATTGTAGACGGGCTGTACATGCAAAGATTAGCTGAGGTCAAGCCTCCTTTGGCGCAGGCAAATGGAACTAGAGAGTAATCAATAATTTTATTTGAATCATAAGGATTTTTTAAAAAACAATTAACAATGGAGTGAAAACAGGTTTACATACGGCCTGCATAAATTCCTGCTCCTTTAACTTCGTCTGAAAATGCCACCTGCAAAGAAATTTCGCTAAAAAGTTGTAAAATGAACGATTTTTTAAAAAATGTTTGAGATTTACATGAAACTGCATCGCCATTGCTCCTCCAGCACTCAGTCCGGAGACAGTAATACTTGACACGTCAACATTGTAACTTCCTGCAAAAAACATGCAGAATCAAAATTAAGATTCAAAAATGTGAAAATCATCGTGTCCTGTGCTCTAACGCAATTACCTAGTGCGTCTGCTCCATGTGCAAAATTCCAAAAAGAACAAAATCCACAAAGCCACACCACCCATACTAGATTTAGGGACATTTTCAACGAAAAATATTTAAAAAGGTAAAATTGGAAATAACTTTTGTAGAAAGTACAAACGAGGAATGGTTTTAATTGAAAGTACTGAATTGCAGTACTGCATACTATTTGGGCATTTCATGGTTTTGTAACAACTAATCAGTAGAAATATCAACCATCAATCATAGTAAGCATCATTATCGATTAAGTTTTGTCATAAACAATCTTCTTCAAAACATTTTTGCATAGACTGTAATGAGTAGTTTTATAATTTGTATCATTTCACCCCAAATCATTACTAAACATAAAACCAGCCAGGTTTCATAGAACAACGAACTTATTCCCAAGTTATGAATGTTCAAATATAATAATTATATTGAATATTATTTACGAAATTGTTTGTATTAAAAAATACATTATAATAGAAGCGGTGCTGGATACGGAGTAGCGGTTAAATGTGCAATCGTTGAACTCTTTTGAAAGATATGCATAATGTAGGTTCGGTTAAGCCCATGACATTCGGTCCCGAGGAAGATTTAATTAGTGCTACACAACCTTCAGTTGCACGTGCGCAAGTATTTTTTGCAGTTTAAGGAATATCTTATCTAGTAGACTCAACACGTATGTCGGCTAAACAAATCTGCGTCATTTAGTAAGCATATCATGTAGTTGACGACACGGATTAATACAATTTTTAGCGTAATCTCGTATGCATCTGAACAAATGATTGATTTGATCGTGATGGCTTTCTTATCACCAATATCTCAATGCGAATTATTGAAATCCTACGGATTAACGGAAGTGACGCGTACATGAAATATATATAATCTTTTGCACGAAAAAACGTTACCTATGGGCAATTCAAAACTTTCGTAATATTTAAGCCTTAAAACATCATCCTGTTGGATAGGATAGACTGATGATACACGGGTGACCAGAAGGCTCCAGTGATTGAAGATTCCATCAGATAGTATCGTCATCCAGAAAAGATAATTTCGGATAATGCCCACATATAAAAACCCACTGGATTTAGTCTGGAAGCAGATAGTCACTTTTTGCCTCACTGAGTGTGTTATCAATCCGAATCATGACTGGAAAAAACATTTTTTCTTGTGGCAATCGCCATTGCCGCTCCACTTTGCCTTTTAGTTGAAGGTCAAGTGTCACCTGCGCCAGATTGTAACAATGCGACCTGCAAATTACCTGATTGTTTGTGCAGCAGTCCTAATAACCCTAAAAACCTAACTGAAGCCGAAACACCACAGGTATTACATGAGGTTTCAGAAAACAGTTGTTATAAACGTTAAAATACTAATCAATCACATATAATTTCTTTTGCAGCTGGTCTTTTTGACCTTTGACGATGCCGTGAGTGTGGACAACTTTGCATTCTACCAGGAAACCCTTAATAACCGAAAAAATCCCAATAATGCCCCAATTTCTGCGACATTTTTTGTCTCCCATGAGTACTCCAATTACAGCATGCTGAGCAAGTTGTGGCAACATGGTCATGAAATCGCTTTGCACTCCATTTCCCACAATCCAAGCGCAGAATACTGGAGAGACCTTGCATCCGCCGATTGGATTAAAGAAGTCGTTCAACAACGTGATCAAATGGTCCAGTTCGGAAGAATCCCACCAGCGGATGTTACCGGATTCCGGGCGCCCCATTTACAAACAGGAGGAGACGTCATGTACGACATTTTGAGTAAAAACAACTTCAAATGGGACTGCTCCAGACCTACTTTGAACTATCGTAGTCCAGGAAATGTGGCCGTACACTAATGACCACGCGTCCGTTCAAGACTGCCAAATTCCACCGTGTCCTGTCGGAGCCTACAAAGGTTTCTGGACTGTCCCCATGATTGACTTGATTGGAGATGACAACCAAGCTTGTGCCATGGTTGACCAGTGTGTACCACTGCCCATAACGCCTGAATCAACATTTGAGCTTCTAAAACGCAACTTTAACACTTCGTATTACGGAAACAAGGCGCCCTTCGGGATTTACGTTCACCATGGATGGATGAATGGAACTGGAGGCGAAGACTCCGTTCATATCTGGGAGAGACGACGAGGATACGAACAGTTTTTGGACCATTTGGCAACTCTAAAGGACGTTTACATTGTGTCAGTTTCAAAGGCTATCGAGTGGATCAAGAATGGGCCTCCGGTATCCGGCTTGGCTAACTACGATGGCTTCAAGCAACCCAGCAGGACGTCCACTTGCGGGGCAGGTTTTGAATGCAAATACACTCCAGACAGAACACCACCGGGTGCACAAGAGAGGTAAGCATTTTCTACAGAGAATTTAGGTAACCAAATTGAGGATTTTTTTACAATAATTCATGTCTATTTTTTTAAACAGAATCATGAACAGTTGCATTCCTTGTCCACCTTACTACCCGTTTGTTGGAAATCATTTGGGAAGGACTCCATACACAAAGAAGCTCCTGACATCAGCACCATAATCCAGATTACGCGTGGGGACGAATTTAATTTATAGACAAATTTTTGTTTGCTTATCTTATACATGAGCCTCGACTGAATAAATCAATTACACATACATAATGTAAAATAGTTCCAATGAAATATCACATTCACTTTTAATCAAAATGGGAAAGCTTTGATAAATTGATAAACATACAAAAACCGGAGATATGAAAGTCAAGGACGAGAATGTTAGCTGATATTTCAAGTTTAAAACAAACATTTTGAACTGTTTGACAAGTTACATAAAATCGTCCGAGTCTGAACCCGAATTATCCCGGTTGGTTTTCATATTTTCAGATTTCATCAGCGAGCTGTAACTCCTGTTAAGTGCAAAACAAACAAAAAGTTGATCATAACCTGAAGGAAGCTGATTTATAATTGATAAAACTATCAGAGATTGAGAGATTTTTCAAACTTACTTAAGTTCTGCATCTTGGGCTCTCTTTTTGGCTTGCTCTTTTTCCTGTTCTTGTTGCTTTCTCGCTCTCTCCTTTTGTTCGGCTCGTTCCTTGGCGTCACGTTCGTCTCTTAACGCTTTAAAGTCTAGTTTCATATTCTCCGTTTTCGTTTTTGTTAGGCGTTTCACTGTGTCCGTATTTTTGGGTACGTTTTTCACAAGACGAACTTCCTTGTCCTTGTGGAAACTTACTTGGCCGACTTCCATACCTGCGGTTTTCTTCAGGTTACTCCAGAGGGTGTAGACTACATCGACGGAAGCTTGTTTCCGGCCTGTGATCGAATTATCTTTTACAAGTTGACAGGCGTCATCGATAATTGCAGAGGGAACATCGTCCAGAGTTTCGCCCTGTTCCAAACGCAAGCACAACACCAGAATGAAATAACAAATAAATATTGCCTGCTGCATTAGAGTATTATTTTGTCAAACTCATCTTACCGGTCTTAGACGTAGGTAAACGTGGGCTGACGATAGTTTATCAACATGAAACCAAACATCTTCCGGCCATCCCCATTTAATTAGCTCTTCATCTAATAACAGACAAATTCACAAGTTTAAATTTACGATTTATATTACAATTTGCACCTAATTGGAAAAATCCAAACCAAACTTACTCTCGTATTTATCCTCTCCCATGAATAAAGTCACTGGCGGGTCGACCACTGAAACAACGAAAGAAAACAGTCAATATACTTGAGATTTGAAACAAAATTGGAAATTGATTTCAGATTTGATTGATTAAAAACTTTATACTTTTGTTTGAACCTGTAAACTGTAAGTAAACTAAAACTGATCAGGGCCAATTCCTTACCCGTAGATGTGAAGTAGAACACCATTTTACAAATGGAAGAGATAAATTGACAGTTATAAGATATTTCCAGATATGACCAAGCGAATTTGTAAGAAATGCAATGATATAAAATGAAAATACTTTTGGAATGGTCAAAAACACAAATCAAAACAGTGCAAATGTTTTTTGTTCTTGAGAAATTCAGGAATCGGTCTGTCAGTTGAGAAGATCAACAGCTGACGTAGCAAGTGCTGTGCACATGCTTCTATTTACAACCGGCTCACTCCCGGGGCTGCGTGCATAGTTGTTGGTTGTGCAGCCAGTTTCCAGACTTCAGAGTAGATTTGAAAATAAAACAGTTAAAGATCTCCAACCTAAACTCGTCTGGACTTTACAGTAGAGCATTTAACTTTTGTCATTCAAAATGTCAACTTACGAAATGCATTGTACAGTGTGTAAAGAATCTTTTCCGAATCCTGTCCAGTGGAAAGCGCATCTTCCTGGACTAAATCATCAGAGAAAAGCCCAATTGGCTTGTAGACGATGGAATGCGGCAGTGAAGAGATGTGTTCTGGTGGCGTTTGGAAGTTGTCCTGTGGTTGAGTGCGATTTGATAAATAAACTGTCCCAAGGAATGAAAACGATTGTCANGTCCCAAGGAATGAAAACGATTGTCACCGATTTTGTTTGGTGGAAGAAGAGACCCCTTGTCGGGCTGCTTCAGTTTGAGTCTAGGTATGCTTCCAGTACCGGATATTTATTAAATTACCACCTCATGAAACCGTTGGTGTTCTAACTATCTTTTTGTTTTGTTTACAGGGCAAAAGCTGAGGAAGTTTTGCAAAGGACCAGGTCTGAAGTAGGAGTATCCGATGGAAATCGTGTTCAACTGAAAAGAGCAGCGGATTATTTGGAATTAGAATGTAAGTTCTTTAAAACTGCACTTTGTTTATTACAAGAGCTAACTATTATTTTGGCCCTTTAGGGAATGTTCTACTCTCGCTTTCAAAGACTGAAATACGAAGTGATAACAACAGCAGCTTCGAGGGATTTACTGACAATCCGCCAATTAAGCTTGAAAACGACGTCGTGGAGGAGAATGAACATTCAGCGGAGGTGGAGATTGAGGACTCAATAGCTGCCCCATTCATCACCACCCAAGCAAACCACGCTGAACAAATAGCGGAAGAGGTCAGCCCTGACTCTGTAGTCGCTTCTTGTGTATTAGATCAAGAACCAACTCAAAGTCAAGACGAGGCTGATGAGAAGCCACCTCGTCTTAATTTGGCAACGACAGCAACTCCAGACTTGATAATACTTTCCTCAGACACAGAAGAGGAACCGGCGCCGTTTGAAGACAATTCTACTACAAAACCGAAGAAGAAAGACACCAAGAAAATATCGGCTGAATCCAGAAACGCGTTCGCGCATTTTTTCCAATCGGAAATATTAATCCCCCAGGATCAGTATGCAGCTTGCAACCAGCTTATAACAATGCTCGAAACGAAGTTCAGGGAGACTGCGCCATGGGTAAAAATAGTGCCCTATCGTCATTACTATTTGGGAATAAACATCTGTGGCAGTAACGAGCTCCTCCTGTTCTTAGACTACAAACAATACTTGGACCCTGACAAACCCATTTTGCTAGACACAGAAGTGCCGGAAATCGTAACTCTGTTTTTCTCCAGACCTAAACAGGTTTTTCGGGATGTTGCGACAACCAGTCATCAGGGAGGAGAGCCATTTGGAAAATCGTTTATCCATCGACCAACAAAGTTAAAATTTCGCCTTAATTACAATCTCATTTCCGTTCCCGAAGTTCAAACCTGCCTTCTGCTTAAACAACTATGTCAATTTTCCCCTACTCTGTTACCACTTCTTGGATTAGTTAACTACTGGGTGAAGCTCAACAAATTGAAAATCGGAATTTTAAAAGTAACAGATCCACAGCATCCAAATATTATACCACTACCTGCATCTATTGACTGGCTTGTTATATTATTCCTGGTCAATAAAAAGGAAATCCCGTCACCTCTCCAGTTTTTGAACCGTCCTCACAAGGAAATCCCCAGCGTCTTTGGAAATGATGTGGGATTTTCAACAGACATCCAGTTTCTAAATACCTGGAAAAATAATCGTAAGCAGGAAACTGTCGACGAACAACTTGCGCAAATGTATGATAACGCCAGCAAAGTTTACATGTCCAAACGAATTCATCGATGTTTTGCAATTCTGCACAACTTCTTCAATTTCTACGGGCGCTTGAACCTTACTCCTAACATGGTTTTGGAGTGCAATGATGGAACTATTACTGAAGAATACGGGAAATTTCGCAAAAGATTAATCCATCCTATTAACCCTAATTTAATTTTGGATTTTTCCGATAGACTGTTTTTTAACTGTTACGTTTCGCTAATGCTAAACTCGAAAATATTGTTAAAAAGTTTGATAAACGACTTATCATCGGGTGATTGTAGTAAGGAAATTTTGTTCGACGATTATCTTAAAGTTACACCCATACCGAAGAAGAAACCTATACCTCAACATCCAGCTCCAGTGGCACAGACCGTTACCGTTAACAAGAGAAAACTCAGAAACAAAAAATGGGCGAAAAAGAGAGTAGAAAAGCGCAAGAAGAAGGAGAAACTTAAAAGGCTTCAAAAGGCCAATCCGAGCGGAAAATACAAGAAAATCAAGAATTCCCGTAAATGACAAGCTACGTAGTTAATTCGGTATTAAGACTCATATTTTTATTGCTTTATGCTAATCATACAATTCTTGTTATCAATCAATAGCTCAATCATATTACAACAATATTTCAATAAAATCTAATGTAAAATGGATAAACTACCTTTGGAATAACCCTGTAATTATTATAATCCTCATGAATATTATATAACAATTTACATTTAAATCCTAAACTATTTTTTTGACTTATATCAGTTCTGAAGCAGTTTGCTTCAAATGGATTTGTTTGAATTTTTAAAAATTTGTCTCTTTAAGAGCATTTTGAGGGTGGTTTGTTTCTTTTTTTGAGTATTAGTATAAAATTTTGAAAAGAAATTTACCAGTCTATTTTTCTCTCAAGATTAAGGACTAAAAATTATCAGCCCATTTAAGCCTTCCATCCGTACTTGTCGCTACGTTGAACGTATGAATGTCCACTGATTCCCCAACCCCATCCCTTTCCAGCTCCGGCACCACCACGGTTTCCTCCCTCA
>JAAXOA010003950.1:0-10828 GCA_036561885.1 Salina celebensis
ATATTGCCTCCGAGGTATTATCAACGCTTCACAATGCAAAGAGTATCAAATAAAAACATAACAATAAAAACGGATTTTGTGTAACAATGCTAATAGCGGAGTGTGTGCGATGGCTACGTTATTAGCACAGTTCAATCGAACATCTGCCTTCTATCTAACTTTACACACATATGCAAGGGCTCAAAGATGTAGGCTGCCAGCTTTTCTAGGCATAAAAACAAGCTATGAAGCTGCTACGGGCCAAGGAATAGGGATTATAGGATAATGATGTGAACGGTTTTGCCGGTAAGATGTATTGAGTAATGAAAAAAAAAATATATGAAACGCTTTTAGTAGGTCAACCAGTACCTTTCTCGTTTTGCACGATTTGCCATCGCAAAAAAACACCATATTGCTTTATAGACAATCCCCAAGTCGGACTAAGAATTTTAAATATGATGAGCTGGTAGACAAGTCGAAACCCGTCATTTGCTATTTATCAATGTGTCGTAAAAAGGAAGATTTTTTTATGTGACAAACCAAAGTACACATTAAAAGTGTTTCGCTTCGGGTTTATCTTTTTTGCTAATCAACAACATCACGACCAGCTACCCTATAGGGTTTATAAACAAAGTAACTAACTCAGCATTATTCTCATCAACGCAACAAAACTTTGATGTGATGTAAGTACTGATTACCGAAAACGAGTTCGACTTTTTATATATAGAGTTTTAAAATTCATTGTGCGACGATGCGTAGAAATACAGTTGTTGTACCGGTGACCGACCAGGATATCATTAACATTGAATTTAGCAACAATGCCAAACCAACCCACTCAGTACTCATTCACTGTACAATGTTGAACCGTCAGCAATCGCCTACGGGCATTTTTTTTTGGCAACGTTGTCATATTGTTTGTGAAACATGTGTGGCTTGAAGACAAAGAAGACTGGTTTTCCTTGCCTTCTAATTTGCGTTTTAAGTGTTATTGTCGATTTTTTCAAAAACTAGTCCATTGCGTTTCCCGTCTGGTTTGGAGAAGGCTTGGGCTACATCAGGGAAAAGTATTTTTACGTAGTAAACAAAATAGATACATTTCTGATGAAAACAATAGCAAGAAAAAATGCTCGAATGACTAATTCATATGATTATTGCCTGTAGCCGAAAAGGGTCATGATGATCGTTTATTTATTTGAAAGTGGATGGAAAATTTAGAACGCCTTTTGAAGAAAGGGAGATTTTAAAACTTTGAGCTTATTTTCATTAAAACTTTTAACATCCAAATTAAGCGAGTAAGACAGGGTAATCATAAGCATTTTAATAGAGTTACCCGTAAAGGGTATGAAGGATCTATAACGTTTTGCAATTACTAAGAGGATTCATGAACTTTTACAGGGTTGGTTTGAAAGCTATGCTCAGCTCATAATATTTGCAAACCTAATATCAAATTAGTGAAGGTTTATTCAATCCTTTTTTATATAACATAATTTTATATAACACCTACACATTTAAAAGTAGAGAAGATGCTCACTTCCGATTTTTGATACTGACATGGCACACTTTCGACATTAAGAATGCAGTTGATTAAGTGACGAAATAGAACAAATTGTAGAATTTATATATGAATATCGTGTACATAATAGTTTTTGCAATTGGACGAAAAATGAGAAAGGAAAAAAGTATACGTGACACGATGGCCTATAAACCATGTACGGAAACATTCCCCTTTTCCGTATTTAATCATCGCCCGGATCTCATATTGTGGTTATGAATGTACATCCTCTACTAACTTGATTTTACTGCAAAAATAAAATTGCACTGCATATAAAGCACAGATCTTTGGCTCGTAATGAGAGAATATATGTAGAAGGTACGCTTTGTTCATAAGGGTTTTTTATGTAATACAAGCGTTTAAAGATTCTATTGTTTTAGCTTCTATTCTTATACCGGTCAGCGGCATAAAATTATTCTAAGGGAAACTAGGTGATGGTCACTGATGTTTCTAAAGTTCCATAAAACACAACGCTGAAACAACGGGAAGGGGCATTACTAAAATATGACAGTCGACACTGTCTTGTTAAAGGAATGATTAATGAGCACTCATTTCCTTTTCATTGCAATTACTCAACTCTTTTTTACGCTCTAAACTATTCTTTCTACAAGAATAGTTTTTTTACTGACGACGATTTGAATGAATGAATTACCAGGTTTGAAGGAAGACATGGTCTTGTCGTAAAAAACATAGAAGAAGATAAATTATTATTTCAGAAACACAAACTCAAAATCACTCAACTCAAATCTCGGGAAAAACTGTGTCTGAGATACTGCAGATAACTACGCGTCGATTAAACTACATGACAAAACATTTCTTTGGTGGCTGTTTGACTGATGAAACCACTTTGATTCACCGCTATCTAATTTATAAAAAGAGGACCTCTAATGAATCCATCGACTAAACAGAAAAATGCTCGGTTTTCACAACAATGCTCGGTTTTCACAACAATGGAATCTTGCTAACTGTCGTGTGTCAACCGAAACAACAAGTTGCTCTTAATCGTTGTCCCTGCAATTCACTTGAAATTGCCAACTAGCCAATTGTCGGTGCTATCTCGTGGCATTTCTTAGGACCAACAAAGGAGCCTCTAATTGTGACAGAGAGGCATAAAATTCCAAAGAATTTTTTTACGATGCTAAATCTTAAAATGACTCGGAACGATAATTTTGAACTGCATTCATTCACAAGCACAGAGGCGGGTTTGTTACTTGTATTTTTTTTGTATTTCGAAATCGTTTAAATGCGTACTTCAGAAAAGTTGCTGTTAATTACTGCGATTTGCGGATGGTCAATTTCAGTACTAACTAACTGCTATTTATCTTAAGTAATCATCATCATTACGTAATAAAGTGTAATCGTATCATGGAGAGTTAATAGACAAAAACTTTTTGCGTGTGATTTTTTTGCGAACATCTTCTCTAAAAACATGTACTACATATAACGGTATGAGAAGCACATCTATCTCTTTGCGGCAAAATAAATCTTTTCAAGCTCACTCTACTTCTTGATTAAATTTTGATATCCAGCTGGTAACAGTAGTTGCGAACTGTTAGTATGCAGAGCAGTAAAAAATAGAGTATTTTTTGGTACTTGGAGTAACAAACCATTCTGCCATACGAAAGTTGGCTTAAGACGGATTTAGTTTTGTACTTTCTAGGCTCATCACTTTTGGCATTCATCTCTGAATCTTACTCTAGTGGTATTGACCAAGAGGTTGGTTGGACGCGGAAAAACCATGCTGAAACTGCTCATGGCTGCGTAGAGTTAGTTCAGAAACTTTACTAGCTGGGATCATAAAAGTAGTGCATCATTATGAGAAGTACAATGGTCCATAGTGTTACGAAGCAAGTAATTACGTAGTCTTCCTTTTTAAGTAAAAGCTCTCTCAAGTGCGACTTTAATTGCAAGTAACAAATGTTATCGTACATACGTAGTATTACACAATCTCACCTGCGTTATCGAAAAACCTACAGGGTAGGTTTTACCTGCATCAATATAGTTTATATACCTCCATTTTTATGACCGTTTCTTCATTTTGCTAGTTTTACAACAAAAAAAGTTGGTTATCTCCACACGCATCCGATTATATGAAATTCATGCAGAATTTATGCCAGCTGTGCTACATCAGAAACTTGTACCGTGATAATAATCCGAAGAAATGCATACATACATAAGCGTAATAACAGAACTAGATGATTTATAAAACCGACAATAAACTGTTATTTAGTTTTGCCTACGTCAACTTGGCGGTAAGAAACAGAAATTGAGTTTGTTACCCAAATCGACAATGCAGCTCAAAAGTTAGGTTTTTACATGAACAAATATCGGTATTATGGATATCATAATGTATACGTATACATAATATTGCAAAAAGCTCATATCTGTTGTTGCAAAAGCTTTGCATTTGTGCGAACCTTCCTTTAATTTTTTAATCGGTTTTTACAGGAAAATTTGTATCATAATGCCGTGGCATGTGTGCTACAAAACATTGAGAGTTAACAAGATAATAATAATTATTATAGAAGTTCACTCGCCTATGTTAATGTGAGAGAAAGGTGTAAAATATTACGTATACTAGAATTGTATAATGCATACAACATAATATGCTAGCATTTTTGATGATGGTGACGCTAGGTGCATCGTGCATCGTGCAGGAAGTTGTTTTATGCAAACTGCTTGGTTGCCTTGCCTCAGGGAATTGGTCTCAATCTCAATGTTTAACAAAAAACTAGCAAAACTGTAATACACTAGATAAATTGAAAATTGAAACAAGTTGCTCTTGGCTGTTGGTTGGAAATGGTGCAGTAAACGAGTGAAAATGTATGACAAGATGATTATATAAACGATTCAAACTTAATGATTAACGCTCATCCGTCCGTCCGCCTCTTTTTCTGTTCTCGATAGAATTTTTATTGCTGCAGCGATGGCAAAGATGAAAACTAAAATTGTTTATAGTCGTATGTCGTATTGTTGTTGAACATTGAAATCAGATAGGGAAGAATCAAGAATCACATTATTTGAAACTATCGTATTCATTGACAAAACAGTGTGTTTGAAGTAGTGGATTATGATGGTGATACTCGGAAAGAATGAGTAATAATAATAACAATTTAAATAAAAATCTTTTTTTTATTGTTATACTTAAGGTGCAATTCCCTTCGTTTGATTATCATTAAAATTCTTTCTAACTAACTATTTGCAACATGATGCAACGGAAAGAAGGGCAGAGTAAAGTTGCTCATAGTCATAAATGATAACACTTCAGAAAACGAGATAGATAACATTAAAAAGAGTGTCAGTTGTCTGTCGCTGTCTCACATTCTTATTGCCATTTTCTTCCTTTTTACTGCTTGATATGACTGCGTTGTAGGAGGTAATGCAGACTGTCTAGAACTAGCATGCATGCAACCCATTGTTGTGCAGCTAAAATTTAAAGGATGTTGAATGTAGGCTAATTGTAAGCTGGAGCAAAAGCTAAACGGTAAAATTGCAATACTGAATTATCTATCTAAACTTTGTTTGTCATCATTACTAACAGGAAAACATCATGTTGTGTTGTACTTTTTTTATATCAATTCAAATAAAACGATTCAACTACTTTTTACTTTTTTTATGGTGACGGTGACCTAATGTACCTATTTGACATGTGGCTTGAAACTGTCGATGTTTCATACATAAAATGAAATTTTATATGGTTTCAATAAAATACACACATGAATGCAGTTGCAGGTTAGATCAATCATAAAAACTCATTTCTGTTTGTTATAGTGATCGATTTATGCCATAATATCATGTATCGGTTTTTATGGACGGTGGACCAAATTGACTGTGAGTTTTCTCCTTTGTCTGTCCACAATTTCATAAATTCAATGACACTCGACTCCAATAATGAAACTGAACGTGTAACGTGAATACAGCTATGAAGGATACTCGCCAAACTGACTTTAGTGTTTATCGTTTAGAGGAAATTAATTTGTTTTTTCCTTCCATAAAAATGTCATCTAACTACAAAAACATAAAAAGGCTAACATGCATCACATCATAAAACATTGTGTATTTCAAAACAAAGTAAGAATCTTCGGACAATTCAACACTTTTTAGTGAATTAAATACTGATTGTTTTTGTCAAGGCTTTGAAGCCTCATAAGGCACCACTGTACATAATTGGTATTGTCATCTTGACTTGTTGACGTTTTGATATTCTAAACGTTTACTTGTATGGATATGGATGCAGCTCGTTTTCGCAAAAGTGCAAATTCTAACTATAAAATACATAGTACATGGGAATACAACAATGTTATTATAATGATACGACTTGATAAAGGAAGAATCAAATGAATCGTCGTTTCCATTTAATGATCATATCTTTTTGCAGTTTGAGTATTTTTGCATGCGATGCCCATTGACCTCTTTCTTTTTGCGGAAGATATTACTCATGCACACCACAAAAGTTCTCGTGAAACGTTCTCGATGACTCGTTGTGTGAAACAACGGTTTTGTCTATGAGGAAAACTGCGGTCTGAGTAATCCTCTGAAGCATTGTTAACAAAATATTCCCCCAAACGGGCTCATCAAAACACTATAATATTGTCATTAGCATAAACACACTCGTTGCATCTCAATGTTGGCTTGCATCTACAGAATATAAAAACCAAGCTGACCTTACAATGTCAAAGGTTGCGTTACGGTGGTTTAGCAATTTGCGATAACCGTCGTGCCAAAATCTGTACATGATTCCTACAACATTCCTCACAACTTAAAAAACTGTTTTGTATCATCAACCAATGAACCTTGCCTTGATTTTAGCGCTTGCAATCGGCAATCTACTTGTAATTTGGCATGCATCATTACATTATTCCTCAAATGAAACCTATCACAACAGTGGTGTGCATAGGCCACAAAACAAAAATGCAAAATTGATGTTCTCCACTCCAAAAAAACGCTTTTTAGTCTCATTAACTGAGCCATCACTGGTTGACACGTTGTTATAAAATGTATGCATATCAATGCAACATTGTGAAAGGTTGCGAAGGCTTTTGAAATTTGAAAAAAAGTTGTTCAAGACCTTCTAGATTGAGTTGGGTTCTCTATTAGCGTCATGGTGTAGTGGTGTATTATCAGAGAGTAACGGGAATCCATGTGAAAAGGTGAAAAAAAATTGTAAACCAGAGAAGAAGATTCGCTCAAGCTGACAGATTGTTTTTGCATGATATTATTACAAGAGGAGGGTGTATGACGAGGTTAGTATGTCTGGTTTTTACCTTGTATGGATCTGTTACGGTCAACTAGTACAGTATATTCAAATTCGATGATCAATACTTGATTATCGATTATGCACAATGTAGCGATGAAATGTAATAATACCCTAAACCCTAACCACCATAAAAATCTTTGTGAGAAACGTCACTCTGGTTTTATGGGCTATTGTTGTTGTGCTGATGAGACATGTAAGGATACCAATATTTTATACGTGCTCATCAGGAGGTTTTCTTGATCTTACATCATTTCGTTCATTTTTTAAAGTTATGTCGGGCATTACATGCATAATAAAAAAACATACATACAAAGAAAACGACCAATGTAGTGTGCGTTAAGATTTAAACGGCTTTCGTATTAAAAAGTAATGAGTCTTGCTGGTAGTTTTATTAATATGTAAAATAAACGTGTTGTTTTATACCCGGGCAAATATAATCATGATTGATTACCTGGATGGATGTTTTTTTGGGTGGAAAAATCTTCAATCGATTGATTTCTTAGTAGTGTTTCAGTGTTGGGGCCACTTACCTTATATGATCTAATAGAGACATGCGTAATAGAATTTCAGCTGAATCTGTTTTTTTTATTTTAAAGTTTTGCTTCTACAAAATTACAAATTACATAACACATGAGATATACATACATTCTGTAGGTACATAAAAACATCCTTCATTAATGAATGTTTTTGTCTTCCCTGGAAGTAAGTGAAAGCCGATACCAGTGTAATTTCAGAATCAACCATTTGTCAGCAAACCATTTGAAATACAAGCTTTTTATACATATCCATTATCTATATTCCATGGAACCAAACCGGATAAGAATACATAATATTGAACATTATCATGAACTTTCATGCGTGGATATCAAGTTTCATACGAAGAGACCACCATCTGCCATTCCTCAACGGGATTTTGTAGGAGCTACGTGCGAAGTAAGCTGAATCTGACTTATTTAATGATTTTAGAATTTGCATTCACACCTGCCCCACTTAAAAAGCACATAAATTATCTCAAATTCAACTCTTGCTCCAGGTCGACACTCTACAGTTTTAGATTCACTCTCTCATTCAATTTTATGTTCATTCATATGTCAAAGAAAATGTGTTGATCTATTTCTATCATGCTTTTGGCTTTATTATACGGTACCAGTTTTTTTAATGAAAACCAAGAGCACGAAGGTACGCTGTCGTTTTTCTTAACCCTATAAATTAAGAACATTGTACTAAAGACGATTTTCCCCGTATATAATTGATACACAAAGTTATACCATCTGCAATGGCACATGCCAAACTACCAGCCACCATTACCACTACGACTAAAGTCTTCTTATCGTAATGAGTGCAGCTGCCTGCTTGCCTTCAACTTTAACTTGATCCTTTCCGCCCAGTCTTGCCCTACTCTTCAACTTCTTTTGTCTTTCTCTTGAAACAACCGCACAGCTTCCTTTTAATAATGCATCACCCATATCGCTCTCAACAAACTAACTTTTCTCGTTTATTCTCTGTCCAAAATATTAATAAAAAAAAACTACAAAGCCCGAAATACAAATACATAATAATATTATAACTATTTTATCGCCAGCTTTTGTGGCAGTTTATCTAGCTATTTTTTTTCTGCACATAATTCCATCTGTGCAACTATTTCTTCTCTGAGGAAAATAGCGGTGCTTTAGCGTATACTACCGTTGACCGTGAACATATATTATTAACGTTTTCCATCTGTCCACCTTTTTATTACTCCCTAAAAGCTAAAAGTAATATCTTTCTAAATACAACATATCTCATGTCATGAATACAACACGAAAAAACTAGCCCACGAATGGACACATATCATAGTTTTAGGGACCATCAACTTCTTAAATTGTAGCAAAACATCAAGTCGTCTTGGTTGTATACAGCAGCCCTTCAATTTTTTCCTTCTTGCCATTACAACATTCAAGTTTTCGCTAGTTTAGCAACTCAACCGAAAATACAAGTTTGCTTCGCTCACTGCCCACTTCCCACAAAAATTGTCATCTTTAGGGCTCTATTATTATTAACAAAACGTCGCTTTTAAACCTACTTAATCTTGGCTTGTACTATATAGCCGTACTTATGCAGTACATGTTGGCAGCATCGACTTTGTGGACGGCAACTTTTCAAAATACGAAATAAGGTTGTTTTCTTATTCTATTGTGGTATTCATACAGCTGAACCTGAAAAGTAGCAATCTTCTTGAGATGCTCGCGTCACATTGTTTAAAGCGATTAAGCCAAGATATATTTATAAGGGTGGGTGGGTTCCCTCATTTTCATTCTGGGACTTGAACATTTTGTCTGCAGGAAGCGCAACATACGCTTAAGTATTATGTGAATGACACACACATTGTAGCCAGAAACTAGCCATTTATCTTTTTTAACCAATTCTTCCCGCGAGTACATCTGCTTCCTTATAGTTATCATGTAACCTACAAACTGCGAGCAAACACAAGGCTTCCTTATGCTTCGGGAAAAGTTCAGGGAGCCTATTCACAAAATGTCTTCTTTTTTACCCGATGCAACATAAAAACTTTGTGAAACATAGTTTTTCGAAGAAAAATGTCAGCCTGCTAAATAACACAAGACAATTAAAATAGAAGAATGCATTTTATAGAAAATATCATGAATCCTCTGAGGTGACATTGTAAAGAGGAAGACAACAGAGTCTAGAAGAGACTGGGAAAGAATGTATGAAGAATTTCAAAGAAGCTGTTCACATAAAGTGAAAGAGAAGTAGGCAATTTTCATTATTTTCTATTGTCTCTTCCAATGATTCTAGTAAAGGTTATAAAACTCTCCAATATCCTGACTTTACGATCATGATCATGACGTTATGCTAATATTTTATATATTTTTTTACCAGGCTCCCGGAAAGAGAGGAAGAGGATTTTCCTGTTGCTTCTTTTTCCACTACCTGCACACAAATCTGAAAAGGATTCTAGCTTGAAGTTTAAATTTATGGTATCTCTTGTGCGCAGTCATTCACTTGACAGTTCAGGACAAACAACAAAAACGAATTTATTTTGTAAACTACAAAAACACGTTGGCTCTTCATTGCCAATTGTTTCTTGAAGATGTGTACATAAACATAATGACAACAATTTTATTAATGTTCGCAAAGTAAACGTGATAGTTTGCAGTTTTTGTGGGTATTAGGGCTACGCGCAGGTAGCCATCTGCAGAATTCCCACTAAACAGGAACATTTTTTGGCTGAAACAATTTTGAACACACATGCAATTGTCGTTATGCGCGTTCTCGTTACCGTTTCAAACAATGAAGAAAAAAGTTGCTCCGAAAAAAATAACATTTCTCTTGGTAGTCGTTTTTACACGTTTTTGCTTACTTTTTGTTTCCTTTACTTAGCTTACTTTTTTAAAACTCTTTTTTTTCGCTTCACCCATCACAGCCACATCTTTTCGCTTTGTTAGGCTGCTTTTGGTTGTGCATTGTACGCCCAAACGTTACTTTTGCCTGCACTACGTTCCCATTGCATGAGGGATAGGGCTTGACTGGTTTTATCGTGAGTACGGTTCTAACTCGCAAACCATTTCAGTCTTTGTTCAGATAGCAATCCAGCCAGACGCTGCTTGTTGGTGATCTGAGTGTTATACGGTTTGCTGAGTTTTTACTGTATAAATTCTTGTATTTTTTCATAGTGCACACATGGAATTGTAGTTAGAATCGTTGTGGCAACTGCATATAATATCGAACTACATAAAATATGTCGTGTTTGTTGTGTTGTGTTCGACGTTGTCACGTAGCTATGTAATAACAACAAAGAAACCAGAACTTGGAGAATATATCATTCCATAGTGTACCTAATGGAAAACATTAATACACCACGAAAAATTATTGGATAACATACGGCCAAGTACTTAGTGCTAAAAAAGGCATATTTTTTGCTGTAATAAAGGCGTATCAAATATTTCTCTTTGTGGCAGAAACATCATATGAAAAAAGCCCAACGGGAAAACCGAGACCCATTAAAGTTTAAGTCACTCCAAGAAATAAAAGGACAACGT
>JAAXOA010003951.1:0-10827 GCA_036561885.1 Salina celebensis
ATGATTGGAAATGGCGGAGAAGGCGCAGTTAATGAAAACAACATTGAAAACCATAAATCACTTTTGTGTGCTCAATGAAACATCTGCGCCTTTGGCTGGTTTCTCTAATAGAAAAGGGGTTTTTCATGGAATGCCATTTTTATCTGGAGGAAAAAAGATTACATATTTTTTTTCACTGCCTATTTGCTTATCATCAGAGAGTTATTCCGAGAAATGAGGAAAGTAGGCCCATATTGAATCCAAAGCTTGGATGCAGACGTGCGAGTACAAGAAATATAATCGGATATTAGCATTAAAGAAAGCTGACTATTAAAAGGCTCATGTTTAATGCAAAAGATTATGTTTACGAGGAAAAAAGTAGTTTGTAGCAATAAACAGTATTGTTTAATCTTAACCGGAATAATTTCGATGGGAAGTATAAAAAAATCTATAAAGTGGAAAGACGTTAATTCTATGAAAGGATATGGGGAAATGGTGGCAGGTAATTTATGGATGATTTGGAATAAAATGGTACTAGAAAATCGGTTAAAATATTCAAATGTAGTTGGTAAACTTTATGGCTTTTCATGATTCCCGATTTCATTACAGGGAAACTAGCAACAAAAGGCTTGAGAGATAAGTATGAGTTGGATTTTCATATGGCAAATTCTTTGAATGTGAAATGATCTGGCGTTTTTCTGTCAGCAATTTGCATTTAATGTGGGCCATCCAAAGGCGTATTCCTGCTATGAACAGGGTTTCCACCACCAGACAAAGTTTAAATGGCTATTCATGGAAACATTTTGTTCGTGATGATTTATTCCGTGTCGTTTATCATTATAGCATAAAAGGGGAGCTTGAGAAAGAAAAACGCTTTTGGAATCGGTTGTGTACTAAAGTCATAAAAAAAGAGCCATTCAAAAGGCAGTCGGATGTGTGTCCCACGAAGCCTAAAGCTGGAAAAAACTTTTCTCTTGTTATAGCTGTTGATTTCGGGCTTGAACAAAATGTTATGGTGGAGCTAGACTGCTATTATTCATCTATTGGCCAGTTGTTACATGTAGAATTATTTATGCCGCTTTATAATACATTTGAAGAGTTTAAAAAATACTAACAATTAAATGTATTTTTATAGTGTGGTTGCGATATGCGTGCCTCTTACACAGACAATGGCTGTGCACAGAAAAAATATAGACCAGTATGAAATAGATTCAATGCACCTATGAAGCACCTCTATGAAAACCGGTTATGCGCATATAGTCTTTATGCACACACATATTCCCTAATTCCTAATACGAAGGTGGTGCGGTTATCAGGTTAGGAGAGGGGATCTCGCTCTTTTCGGTGTTCAACAATGCAGTCATTGTTGGTGAGTTTCCTCCTATGGCTCCCGTGCACACGTTTTTAAACATCTTTTCATGCAACCACGAGTTACATACGTGACAACCAATATATTAACATCGCCAGATTGAGTGACGCTGCAACCTGCCTTCTCGCATAACTTTGCTCGGTTTTCTGTTGTCAGTTGTTTGTTTGTAAAGATGGGTATGGCGCTCAAGCGTTGTGTTGCGAAAATGATGAGCAACGATAACAAAAAGCACCGTAGCTTTGCTCCATTTGAAAGCAACTTTGTGTCATCTACTTGTTTGCGGACTTCCTCTCTCAACGGCGGCTCAATGGTCTAGGGGTATGATTCCTGCTTTGGGTGCAGGAGGTCCCGGGTTCAAATCCCGGTTGAGCCCTGCCATTCTTTTTGAAACTTTTTATAATATTGTGTAACATTTTTTTAACTAAAATTCACAATTATATTACGCGTAATACGATCCAAATTCCAAATGCTCATTTCGAGGTACACAACTTAATGACGGCTAACATTTTACACTACGGAAAATCATTTTCTTTGATATTCTAGTATTCTGGTGGTATGTATCTCAATTTTCAGAGAGCACTTGAGTAATTTGTACCTTTAATAGAATTTGCGTAACGGTATAGGCATAGGTACATGTATTACTCTATACATTATGGAACAGTGACTTGACGAAAATTTAAAAAGACGGAAAGAATTACAAAAAAATGTTGACTAGAAAATTGACAAGAGCTCAGCAGGAAGCAAAGACATGTGTCTTACATCTTACGGAAAAACTACTTTCTCTCCCTCGTTAGCGAAGAAATGTGAACTAACAAAGAAAAAGTTTCAAACTGTGGCATTACAAAAATGAAAGCACTTTAAAGACTTAATGGTTGAGCAGTCTTATTAAATATAAGATAAAGTAACAGGAAACTTCTTTTGTTTGAAATTATTAAAGGGTTGAACTAAAAAAGAAAGAAGCTGTATTTAATCTAAACGAGAGGAAAAACTTGTTTAAAAGAGTTTTCCCAAGTGTTTTATTGATTTTAATAAAATGTTTATGAGGGTAAAAGTAGGTTGCGTGTTTTTTTTAAAGTTACATTTTTTGCCTATTTTGAAGCTCAAGGAAGCGTACCATTGACATGTTTTTGCGTGGATACATTTGTCACAGTATTTTGGAGACCATGCTTGACCAAATTTTAGCCAAAATTTTCTTCTCCTTTCTGATTCAGTGAAGATCAAAGGGAAAACTGTTGTTTGAACAAGTACGTAAAAAGTTTGGGTTTCATGGTTCACTCACTCACAACCTAGGAGAAAGGAGAATCAACAAAGTAACAAAAAAACGATGATGAGGGATGCTTAATCGAAAGGAATGTAGGAAAATAATACACTTGAGTAGCAAAAAGTCATTTGTTTGAGCGTGAAATTCTTAGGAAAATTACTTTAAAATGGGCTCTCATCACAAGCTAAAAAAATACTTTAAATTCTGCTCTAGACCCAATTTTTTGCGCAAAAAACTAGGCGACAACGCGTACATTCGGTCAGACTTTCACTTGACACAGAACGTGGTTAGTCAAGCATGTAAGAAAAACGATGGCATGGACAGCATAGCACAATAAAATCTACATTCTACTCTACGTTATACTTTTGAACAAAAAACACCACAAATATGCGAAAAATTGGGAAGGGTACTGGGTACTGAAATTCGTTGTGCAAAAACTGAAAGATCAATAGAATTTTTGGTTGACTGGATAAGGGAGGGCTTAACAATAAGTCATTTTCATATGTGTTTTTGTGAAAGTTTTGCCTGGAAAAGGTTCATTGTTTAAATGTCAACTGCAAACTAGCTTTTGACCAAAAACACCTGCACATTCATAATAGTATTAACATAATTGTATTTGACATGTGCACTCTGTTGGAATCTTTTGTATGAAAAAGGACCAAAAAACGTTTCGCTTACCTTCAGCTGTGCCCGGTGATTTGGATTGTACTGTGTGGCAGTGCGGTAAAAGGCTGGCAGCATGACACAAATAGTGGAGAGTCCTGCCCCTATACGGAACCCTTGTGACCACTCTAAATGTCGACTGAAGCTAAGGTACAAAAGGGAGAACAGAGTTACTCCCACTCCCGTCCCTGCCATTACCACTTGCTCAACAAATTGGCGGCGTCGACGAAAGTATTCCCCGAGTACGACCCCAGAGCTCTCGCGTACTATACAAGAGCCAAATACCACCAACTAGACCGAAACTGGAAGAAAAATAGAGTTAAAATATATATTGGATAAAAGAAAGATTACAATTTTTTAAAATCAAGTCACACAACAGTATTAAAATCAAATAGGTATATAGTATTAAAGTAGATCTGTCATGTCGAGTTTTATGCTCAAAATTCTTGCTGGCTGTGAAAATGAAAAAAATGTGTCAATGCTTACAAGATGATGATGGTTTATAAAGCGCTTATGAAAGAAGAATGTATATTGTCAAAGTGTGTCAAAGCCACACACGTAATAGTTTAGAGGTTGTACAGGGCATACTCCCAATCATCCGCATATTTTTCTCGGCCATTTTTTTCACAAAATTGGTTTTACCTGACAAGAATATCTTGAGTCAAGGAGCCTTGTTAGTGAGTATTTTTTTTATCCACGCTTTAAATCCTCCATAAAGATAATATTTTTTCGTAAAGCCAATTCTGGTTTTCTGCAACATTCCATCAGCGTTAGCCTATAAACTGGTAATATCTTTGGTTTAACAAAGTGCATCTTTATTCCTTCAAATCATTCTAGTCATTGATCTGCATCGGGATTTTTTGCCACTGCCATTTACTTTATCTAAATCCTGATTGGTTAGATTTAAAAGGGTCGTAAGTTTCTTGTCGTTAAAAAAGGCTACGACCGACATTTTTTCTGGAAAAATATCCATTTTGAACTCTTTACATATCGTAACAACTTTCACTGGAGAAAGCAGCAATAACTGACTGAGACGTTGGCGTCTAGTCTGTACTCCCTTCGTACAAATACATATGAATGGCAAAATATATGGTTTTTTTATTATACATTTTCGTATAAAAATATCAATGTGCAGCTATTTTCCAAAAGTAAACATTCTAAAAAGAGAACAAATATGAGAAAACTACTTTTGACAGTTTTCCTCTAACGCAATTTCCTCCTTTTGTTACATAAAGTGTAAAAAAAGGTGACGAAATTTGGTGTGTGTAGCACTTATAAAAACGTACACACAAAACCCGCATGTTCCATTGTGACTCTTTTTTTTATTGCTTCACTTTCACTTGCTCTGTCAATGGAGATTGAAGAGAGTGAAAAGGTTATTGGGGAAATATATCGCNTTTTTTTTATTGCTTCACTTTCACTTGCTCTGTCAATGGAGATTGAAGAGAGTGAAAAGGTTATTGGGGAAATATATCGCGCCCACTGAGTCAGAAAAGGTGATATATTTTTTCTATTGTATGTCATTCGTCTTTGGTTTATGTGATCCTATTTCATCCATTGAGCATTTTGTTTATGAAGCCCTTGTTGCAAATCTGATACATTTTTTTGTCACATCGTCTGCTAAAAAGTGCTATTGAAAGTTATGAGAAGGAATAAACTTTTTTAGCACACACGTGGAATACACATTTTAGGATTTTTAGGAGAACATTTGCCCAAAGCGTTGAGTAATAGATTGGGAAGTTGAAGAATCATGTAAGAAGGATAGATGTGGTAATAATCATATCTTGTGAGCTGGAAGTTTGGCTTAAAAGGTTTCGCATAAACTAACCAAAGGCAAATCTTTTCTAGTGAAGATTTATTTCAATTTTGAATAGGATACCTTAAAACTGATATAAAAGCTGTGAAAATAAAATTGCTCATTTTGCACTTTATTCTAGCCTAGCCAATCCAATGGAAATTCAGTTATCAGATCAGATGAATTGTAGTAAGTGAAAGAAATGAGCCTACTTCTTTAAAGAATATTTACTAAACATATTATATGTATTATGTAACAATTTGTTTTAAGTTTTTACGAATATACAGCATCAAAGTTTACGTTTAGAACAGCGTTCAACGATTTTGGCGACCTGCTAAAGTGATTTATTAAATCAGTCCAGGAACTTTATTGGAAGATACAAAATCCATTGCAATATGTATGAATTGGTGGCATTTAATCCTAGATCATACTCCTGTTATATCTAGAAAATTGATTCAAAGGATTGATTTATCTATTTGGAATAGCTATCTGACAAAGAAGAAACATTCACAGTTGTCGTTCTTCATTTTTTTCAAACCTTTAACACAAAAAGGAAGTCAGTCTACTGCGTCTTCGCCAAAAGTAATTTTTCGCACACTACCTTTAGATTCCGTTTACGTGCAAAAAGAGCTATTTTCATACTCCTGCCAGATATGTTTTCTCATTTGATAGCTTCCATAATTCTTGCTTCTTACAGACATGCAAAGACTGTCTCCAGAAAAGTTATTGTTTAGATGGAACGTATGTAGCTATGTGTCAAAAACAATTTGCCTTGTTATGCAAAATATAAAAGTGTTCTTCTTAGTATTACTATGCCCCTCCAGAATGCTCAACAGAACAAAAGCAGTTTTCATTTGGATTCTAACAACTCAGTCTCGCAACGCCAATTTCCCACTCTCTTTCAACGTTCTTTTTATCTTCACGCACACTTGCGATGACAGACAGTTACTATCTGTAGGAGAGATGTGCTTACATGAACGGGCGGTACATGGGAGAAAGTTAAATTGTTCTCCTGTCGGTCTACTAAGTAACACTCTATTTTCCTCTTCTCTGCACACGAACAATTGCGAGTGCTACAAAAAAAACCTTATGCATAGCCAGTTTGAAAGTTGCAACTGGAAGAATCTCTTCTGTGTGAACTTTTCCTGATGACTGCGAAAAAACTCGGTACGCATAAACAATAACCGAAATAAGAAAGAATGGGTGTCTCAACGAGACTTACAGCGTGCCAGCATGAGTAACAAACTAATATTTTATGTCGACAAAATAAAAAAGAAAAAAACAAAAAAACAAAAATACACCCATATTTCTCGTTTCCACTCACCTGAAAAAGATTTGATGAAGCTCGGTTGCAAACGATGTGAAGAGAAGGGAAAGTGGGAAGAGGAAACCCCCCACAAGGGACAAAATACGGACATTTTTACGACGACATAAATTGAACACCAACGGTGAGCAGACACTGGACACTGACCAGGATAATGGACCCAACCAATCTGGAAAAGAGAAAAAAAGAAAAGCGTTTGTAGTAAAGAGTAGAGATGTAAAAAGAAAAAAGAAAAATCCCTTTTTAGTTTTATTACATTAGAAAGTTGCACAGTAAATTGGTACAAACAGTATTTTATTTCTTGTTAACCGTTTACTTTCAAAATGATTCCAATCGTCGAATAAAACTTTTTTGCTATTGTATTGATGAAATGGACAGCAGTTTTATACCCTATTGGACATTGTAGAATTAGTGGAGTTTTTCGCAAGCAAACTTGTGTCGTTTTGTGATGCTATATTAGTTTTCTAGTTCGGCTGGAAGCACTGATAAAAATTCCTTGTAGCATTTTTATCAGCGAGCTGGAAGTAATAGAGGCTAGAGGCAATATACAAAAACATTATTCCAAACAAAACTCGTAGCCCTATTGCAGTTTTTCTCAAGTGCTGCAGAAGGCGCCTTGCACACCTTTTCTGTAGGTGTTGATAGAAATGGAACTTATGTCTATGTACAGTTATTCTCAAAAAGGGTGAAACACTTGAGTTTGATTTTTTTCCTTTGAAAATTCTGGTTCGAATCGAGGTTGTTTTGCGTGATCAAAAAGATTGCCCTATTTGAATAACATGGGGAAATTCTCCATACAAATTCGAGTCAGGCACAGGGAAAATGTGTCGAACACGGCGAAGATGATTTTCGCAGGAGAAAAACACAAAAAATGACTTTTGAGTTTCATGTTTCTTCTTCTCACTAAGAACGCTAAGAATTAGTTATCATTACTGTCACTAGTTTTGTTGGCAAGGCCCCGTTTAAAATTCAGTTGCTTTTTGAGGTTATGAAACGAACTTATTTGGCCACCTGTGGTCATTCTGCGGTCCAGTGGAAGAGTTCGGCCAGTACAATCCAATGGAGTTAGCTTTTCGTGTTCTAATCATTAGCTAATCTATTATCTGGAGAAATGGTCGTCTGCACTTGTCGATACTGTCTCTGTTTTTTCAATGGAGCAGTCGTAAGTATTACAAAGGCGTTTATTAGTATTATAAACTATCTTGGGGCTGTTCAGGGCTTATTATTTTGTAAACTTGAAAAATTAGCTAGCGAACGTGATAATGCTTACAATGACCAAGGGCTGTTCAGGGCTTATTATTTTGTAAACTTGAAACATTAGCTAGCGAACGTGATAATGCTTACAATGACCATTGTCGCATACTTAACGTTCGGCAGCATGCCACCTTCCTTCTCGATGACAATAGGATTTTGGCTCCTTATTTGGACCAACTGCATGGGAATATACATTTCTCTTCTCACAGAGTCAATTTTTTATAGAGATCAAGATATTCGATGGATCAATCTACTGGTATTTCCTAACTTATAATTATAAATAAACTTGTCTAAATCCAAAAATAATGTATTTTGCGCGCTTTCCTAGACATACAATGGACTCGCGATTTGTGCGCTTTGTTATCTGGTTGCAGCAATTCTATTCGTCATTCCAATATCCGAAACCGGTATGATGAACTTTAGCAAATTGTACTGGAAGCTTTACAAGGAGATTCCACCGTTCATTGACCATTTACAAACTAAATTCGTAAGTAGCAAGTTTTATTCATATCCATACAATATGTATTTTAAAATCCTTATCCTGTATTATTGTATGATTATTGTAGACATGCTGTGGAATCCATAATTACTCGGATTACGGCCTGAGCGATTTTTACGATCGAAGTTACGGAGAGGAGGGGTTTAAAAGACATCGAGTTGCTGACTTGGATGATGACTTTTTGCAAGAGCTTATCGGTGGTATAGCCCACAACGAAACTTTCACCCGGGGCACAACAGGCTTTAATGTACCTTGGAGCTGTTGTAAGACACATCAAGCATTAGACCCTGCCCAGATCCAATGTGGGAAAAAAATTGAATACACAAATTCAAAGAATCCTCAGTTGATAATAAAACAACAAAATGAAAGCTGTGCAAAGAATCAACGATCCGGAGATGGGTTGTTTTGAGAAATATAAAGAAATTATGGCTGGCGTCTTTCATAAAAAAGGCGCGCTTGAGTTGCCCTTCTTCATATGGATAATTCGACTAGGATCAATTGCACAATGTCTTCTATTCTTGGTGCTTTTATGGACACATAGAATGGCTCTCAAATCTATTCGTCAAGTAAACAATTGGCTGCCAGACTTGATGGAACTACATGATGATGCAGAACTGGCCAACGCTCATGCAGCATTGGAGGCAGAAGCTGACGAAGTTGAGACAAAAGCAGAAATCTCTGGCAAACAGAAAAAACGGGAGTCTGATATGAAATCACGAAAAAGTTTCGTAAAAAGTCTGAAACCATCCGAAACATCTCTAACGGAAACTGTCTAACTTGCGTAAATTTTTATTGGAAGTAGTTTGTATAAAGATAAGATCAGATATGAATACTTTATTGTAGCAATAAACAAAGTTTCAACAGAAATGCATTGTTTATGCAGGATCTTTGATGAATTCTCAAGAATACAGGTGTTATATGTCTAAGACCGTGGTATGCAACGTTAAAAGTATGTGACGGTGACAATGGTCATTATCATGTTCGCTGGCAACTTTCAAGTTGTAGGTTAATTCAGAGAAATGCCATACATTATGTAAGTTACTTTCTTTTTGTAGATCCTGAATGCACTCATGCTGTTGATACTAACTTCAACCTATGTGTTGTACGGAGGAATGCCTCCATGTTTTACGATGGTCATCGGATTTTGGATTCTGGTGTACACAAACTTTGTAGCAATATACATGACTTTGTTGTCGAAATCAACATTCCAAAGAAATTATGATATTCATTGGATTAACAAGATGGTAATTACTATTAGTCATTACTGCATTATATACATCATCCATCTAATTGTAAGATATTCTTGATATTCTCCAGACCTTCATCGGGATTTTCGTATGTGCAGTTTGTTTTATGATTGGTGCTATACTGGCACTTATAAAACCAACTGAAAACGCAATGATGACATACTGTCAAGTTTACTGGTTGTTTAACAAAAAAATCCCACCGTTTTTGGATAAGCTACAGGAGCAATATGTAAGAAAGAAACTTTCATATGAAGCATTTAACATGGAGAACAAATTGTATGATTATGATTGACATTGTTTCTTATGCCTAGAAATGCTGCGGAATCAAGAATTACACGGATTACGGGAGGAAGGACTGGGCAGATCAAGGCTATGGAACCAAAGGTTTTCTAGTCTACCGTGAAGCCAATCCTAACGATGACTTTTTCTATGAATTCGTCAACGACATCACTCTAAACCGGACTGTTTACAGGAACACAACGGGAGTGAGGGTTTGGCGCAGTTGCTGTGTGGCAAGCAAAGCGAAATTTGCCCGTATGAGCAAAACCTACCTAGCAATTCTTATGAAACTTTGTAATGAGATTATGGTTTTGATAATTTATCCAACAGGTTGTGGTGACAAAGTTGAATACACAAATTCACAAGACAAATTTCTGCAGATATTGCAGAATCGGTCTGCAATAGAAAAAATTCATGACCCAACCATGGGGTGTTTTGAGAAATACAAAAGTATTGTGTACTCCTCGTCCTCAGGCTATTTGGAATTATCTCTTTGTATTTTACTGATTCAGTATGTGCCCATTATTCAGTGTGTTATCCACCTGATTTTACTGTGGTTCCACAGAATGGCACTGAAAACAATTCGACAGGTGAACTACTGGCTGCCTGAGTTGCTGGATTTGCAAATAACAGAATCTGCAGAGACGAAAGCTAAAGCCCGTGCTAAAAAGAAGAAAAAGAAGGGATCTAAGGAGGTCGAGAAAAAATTCTCTCGCAAACAAAGGAGGTCGTTGTCGGAAATTACTCGGAATATGCAAATGGCCATCTTCCGCGAAAAAATGGACAACGAATTTGAAAAGAAACAACAAATTTCGGGTCCCAATGCAGATGCAGAAAATAAACCTTAAAATGTTGTAATTAAAATTCAAGCTATAATCATTAGCTTAATAACAAATCTATTTTGCGCCATGATGGCTTTGTAACATTGATCCTTAAGTAAAACCCATCACGTTCTAGTTTTATTTCCATACCAGAACTTCATACTATACATAAAATACATAGGTTTTTAATGGGAAGACTCTGGCTTTTAAATGTGCTACGTTAATAAAAACCCACACTATAGTCACTAATGATTATATGGAAAATATTTAGTTATCTCGATTATATAAATATCCCGGTTAATGAAATCTATGAGAAAAGTCAAAGTTTCTTTTGAG
>JAAXOA010003952.1:0-10826 GCA_036561885.1 Salina celebensis
AGTAGCTTTCGCTACTTGATAAACGAGTAATAAACATGAAAAATATTTTATCGTCAGAAAGTAGGTTTTTGACAAAATTTACAATGAGCAATGTGCTGTGGAATGCCCAAGGTTTACTGGAAAACTATCCTGTAACCGTTATGATTGATTAAATAGAGCTTCATTGGCATCTAAAATTATAGAAGTACCAGCTACTAAAATCAAGACCAAATTCCATTCATTGATATTTGGAAGTATGCCCATGGTCCACTCTCAGGAAGAAATTTCGTTTGTAATATTATTTAGAAATTTATGGAATCCTACACTTATTCGTCCTTGTAAATCTAGTGACGCTTGAACCAGCTTGACCTATAGCTTGTGTTCCAGTGAAAAACAAGTCACAATTTACTACCACGTAGACACAAAATTCAACTTGCTCAGAATATACGTAGGTAATCATGCCAAAAACTTGTTTGAAGCTTTACTCGGTAAGCAGGTAAGCTTTTACTTGGCGATTTGCATACATAAATTAGAATGTTTACGAAGATATTGGATAGTTTCTTGGATGACACAGTCAAGGCCACTAAACATTTTGTTGTTTGTAACATAGTTTCGTTTTGTTTCTAGAGTGGGAAAGATCATCTAATTTTCAGGCACCAGTTAGATATTTTTAAGTCTCCGAAAGAATATGGGTGCTTCCAGAATAGACAGGCATGGGAATGCATTCTCCAGGAGAATGATTACAACAAACCAAGCATCGTTAGTTTTCCTTACAATCGTATTATTTGTTGGATGTCGCAGTGTTTTAGGCTACAGTGGTGGTGCTCCAGAAGTTGTTTGTTTGTCAATGCAACCTGGACATGGAGCTGACGTGCAAACTTCCCCAAATCCATACAAAATTATTCTTAGCAAAACCTCAGTTTCTGGCCATGAGATGGTCAATATTACCTTAACCTCGAATAACGGCCATGATCAGTTCAAGGGATTTATGATTCAAGTTCGTAAGACTAGTTGGTGGCGTATTGATGGGGACAAAGCTGTTGGAAAGTTTAATCATGATAGTCTTAGTGAAGATGCCCAGACCATTAACTGCGGTAAGGAACCAAATACGACTGTGACACATACACATGGGAACCTAAAAAATACCGTGACAGTTCAATGGATTGCTCCAAATGACGAAGACGCCTACTACGAAGTCTAGTAAGATTAAGATGAAGAGGTCTTTAAAAAATCTGTGAGAGTTTTTAGTAAATGAAGATTTTTATATTCTAAAGTTTTACGGTAGTTGGGATGGATCCCCAAACTTACTGGGTTAAACACCACCACGAGGAGAAAATAAGGGTAAGAACGAATCCAGATACGGTGGAACCTTTGGAACCAAGAACGAAACCAGATATGGTGGAACCTTTGGAACCAAGACCAGGACAAGTATGTCATATACAATAGAATACCAGTAATAATATGTCCTGTGGACGAGAACTTATATTATTTCCTATTTAAATCAGAAAACTATGAGCTCCGCCCTTCGAGACAGTTTATCCAAGGTATATCAAGGATGCAAGTCCACAAAAGGTTGTTTTGGAATACCAAACGGCTGCATCGGGAAGTATCTTGATGATCCAAACTCAGAAGATCCTGTTCTCTGTGAAATTATGGTGACCTGGACCAAAATGGGGAAGAAAGGAAAATTCCAACTTACAGGGAAGCCGGAAAGTCATTCCAAAAGCTCTAAGGGATATGTGGCTCTTGGATTGTCAGAAGATCCAGTAATGGGAAGAGATTCTGTTGTGGGTTGCATTCTTTCTCCGGCTAAGCCAGGGGCTGTGGAAATCTACAGATACCACAATGAAGGAAAATCTAATACTGCTTATGAGGTAGTAAATTTACAAAATGAAATTAATAATTATTATGGTAAAACGTTAATGTGTAGTAAATGTTCTTCTCTTTTAATTGCAACTTTAGAATCCAACAGAAGGGCTCAAAGGAATATCTTCAAGTTTTGTAGATGGGCACATATTTTGCGAATTTGAGCAATCAAGCCATAATATAAACGACATTGACTTTAACTTAGAGAATTACTACTATTTCCTCTTGTCAAAGTCTCCAACTGCTTCCAAGGAAGCCCTTGGACATCATAAAGGAATAGAGGACCGAGGTTATAGTCATCGGGCCTTCAACATTGGCGAAATGAATGTTTAAGTTACAGTATTATGTAATTTTATTCTGATTTTGTATATTAATGCAATCAATAAAGATTTTAGTTTGAACATGGGACTCGAAAATATTTTTAAATATCTATGCGCTTCATTCTATAGAAAAGACATTTTTCTTAGATTTAACTTATTTTGTAACGATGACAATGACCACAGCAGGCTCAACGAAACTGTTGCATTATAAGTTAGTTCTCAAGCTATAAACTTCATAGTCAAAACCACATGCACGTGCATTCTGTCTTCTCCTTCATCGGTTTGTTGCATATTACCAACAAACCACATCCCGACGTTTCTTCGAAATAACTCAATCAGAACTTCCACTAAAGGCCAATCACATGAGGGTATTTCCAATCGAGCTACACGTAATATTGAATAACTACAGAATCTTCATTCCTTCATAAAATATCTAGTAGCTTGGTCCAAATGATTACGGAGGAAGGTTTGACCCTTGAAGACCTGCCTAATGAAGAACATATTACAGTCAAGGGGCATAAAGTTGTGCATGAAACGTTGGATTCTGTCACGCCAAATATTTCTACCCAGTTTCCATATTTTATTGTTTCCATATCTGCATTTCAGGTTAGGGGGCTGATTACTGAACATTAAGCAATTTTCAAGCGCTTTCCAAATGTAATTTGAAGTAATCTCGTTTATAATAAATATAACATATATGTATAATATAATATTATTGCAGTGTTTTGTGTTTCATTTGCAACACAACAATGGTTTGGTCCAGCTGCTAGTTTTTAATCCGTATCGTCGTTTTGAAATCTGGAGGTTTGTTACAGCCATGTTCATTCACGGAAACAAAGTTCATCTATGGGGAAATTTGGTTTCCCAGTTTATTCTTGGCTTCCCTCTCGAAATGAAACATCATTCCAAGCGTGTAGCAACTGTATACTTTGCTGGTGAGTTGTTCAGTAGCTTGGCAGCCTCCGTTTGGAAACCGTGGACCTATTTGATTGGAGCATCTGGAGGAGTTTTTTCCCTTCTTTTTTCCCACCTGTCAGTAATTTTTCTCAACTGGAGGGAGATGAAGTATGTTGTGCTACGGGTTTCCTTCATTGTGGCCTGTATTGTTTGGCAGGTGTGGGTTCCTGTTTCGCGTGAACTCATTGGAGGACAAAAGTCAAACACATCACATGCTACACATTTAGGTGGAGCACTTGCAGGGCTTTTAGTAGGCCTTAGTTCCCTCAAAAACTTCAAGGAGAGGGAATGGGAACTGAAATTACGAGCGGTCTGTAAATATTTAACAGTAGGATTTGTGGTGGCGACAGCGACTGCCAATATTTACTTGCAAGTTCACTTTTTCGTGTTGGGGCTTGAAATATCTAATAGTGCATTGAACCAAACTAATGTCAACTCTACTGTTGATGGTTTCTAAACATGAAGATGGCATTTTGACTGTTTTATATATCAGTCCAAGAAAATTCGGCTACTCCAACCTAACGGTATAAATATCAAAACCCGTACGCTTTGAGATTATCATCTTGTAATAATTTCGCTAGTCATAAATAGACTAGTAAAGATCACAAACCATTGGCAAAAAGGATTTGTGGTTGCAACTTTAACCAATGTTTACTTTCAAATTTATTATTTCGTATTTTGGACGGTACGCGTCCAATATTGCAGTCAACCAAACTGGCGTGAACCATACTATTGATGTTTCCTGAACATGAAGGCGACGTTTCCACCGCATTATATATTCGGCTACTTTAATGCTAAAAAACAATTCGCGTATTACACGTGCGTACAACGCTATCCACTATTAATATTAAAATTTATTTAACATATATATGTGATCGTCGACATATACGAATATCAAAAACTTGGCTTTGAGTTTTCTCATCTAAGGCTAAACCGGTGCCTGCGGAATTGTCCCCAATTGTTTGCAAAACAATGAAGCTATAGCAATAACAATTATTGTTTCCAGCGCATGTATGACAAGTTTTAACCAATGAACTGCAAGGACAAAAGCTATCACCATTATCACTAAAAATACAACATGGAGATTTCTCCAGATTCGTGTTATCCGAAGGGCTATTCCCAGGGAGTCTTGTTGCCTCTATAATAAATAAACACACAAAAATTGTTTTTTATCTTCTGTTATTTTGAAACATGCAAATTATTTTTATTTGATATAACGCACCTGTCTTATTGCCAAGAAAACCTTTATTGCAGCCCAAATCTGGGCAGCCAGCATTACACATAGTGCAGTAGCCATTGTCCAATAAATTAAATGATTAAATACGTCGCTTGAAGATGCATCGACGTAGTTTTCTTCCCCTCCAGTGGTTGTGTTCAAGGTTGCATTAGATCCGTCATTAACTCTGAGGACATTTGAAGCCTCGGCTTTGACGGATAAAACATAGTCAATTGCTGTGCAAGTCAACCTCACTGCATAAAGTAGCAAGTCACCCATTAAGTAGATCTGAAATTGCAATTTCAGAAACAGATGTATTAAATTGGTGTAGCTCATAACTTTCTTTCTTATCGATGGGTGTACTGATATGAATCTGAATTCAAACTTTTATTTACCGCGTCAAGAAGGGCTACTATTCTGGTTAATTGGCTGTATTTAACTTCGTCCATGCCGTCAATGCGCTAATTAAAAACCCATCACTATTTCTCTAGACCTTCTAAAAACTTATTGAAAATGAATTTCACACTAACCAGATGGGTATAGCTATTCCTAATGCAATTCTGTGGAATACAAAAATTCGCGATAACAAACTAGGTACATGTTATCGTGCACGATAACCCTGTCCTATTTAAAAAAACCGATAATAAGAGTATTACGAAATATACAAACAAACGATATCTACCAAGAGATTACCGGCAATTGAATGTTTTCACTGTGGTTCTTTAATTAAATCGGAAATGAAGTAGCCTTTGTTACACTAGAGCATTGTTTTGCTGCGTTTAAATGATGCCAGCACATATTGTTTTGTGTCGTAATGGATTGATCAATTTATTAACTTGAAAGCTTCAGGTTTCAAACTAAATGTAAGAAATGACCCTGAAGGAACAATTTATACTTGTGCATCATTCAAATTCCCTGAACATCGACTCAAATAGTTCCAATCTCTAAGGAATTGCATGTTTATTGTTCAAGAAGGGTGAAAGTGGCGCTATGAACTTCGATATTGTTGTTCAAGTCTTCAAGTTCCCTTGTGTAGATCAACTTCGTCATTTACATGGAACTGCACTAGCACAACCAGATAAGTTAAAAGGGCTCCGATTGTCTAGATATATTATTTTAATCAATATTTTTGTATTCAAGCATTGTCGAATTAGAACACACTCAAAGAACTGGTTTCAGGTACCTTCGTGAGGGTGTTCCTGTTCATATCTAAAATTCCTTGTGTAGATAAACTCGTTGGCTCACTCCTGATTTTTCCCACTTGTAAAAATATCTGCAAACGGTAAAAATAATTAACATCATTTAATTTCAAAGCTCTGTTCTACTAAACGACAACAAAATTATAACCTGCATTTGCGTTTTCTCGCTGGTGGCCTCCATAAATTTCATGGCAATAGACAATATCCTTGTGTGCTTATAACAAAATCACATGAACTTGTATTAATTCTCATTTTCCATGAATTCTCTTTAGATTTCAGCCAATAATAGGTTACCCCTTGTGAGATCCCATGTGCAGCATTCAGAAAACTATATAACAATGCAAAATGTACAACACAGTCGACTGTGTACTCTGCATTATTTTGAAGTAATAAAACCGACGAAATGAATACAAATGTACCGAGACCCAGGCTTAATACAAGATAGGCCATAAATACAAGAAAAACTTTCCCTAAGCATTTGTCCATCAGATTTAGCAAACGTTCTAGCTCATAAACCCGCATTAAATGTTGTTGAATATTGTCATCTAATTTAACTTTATCGCTATTATTGCATGCATTACGTAACTGACGAAATATTTGCTCCACTAGAGCTCGGAGCACCAAGAATATTGTTAAGAACCACAAATATGTCAAATTTCGCAAGGTCCCAACACCAATTCCGGCTGTAAATGTAATGGCCAAAATTATAGTGTGTATTGCATCCAAATTAACGTGAGAAGTTGTGACCAGCTTATCAACTGAAAAGACAACTTGACAAAGAAACAAGAAAAGAAAGGTGGCTTTGAACCTATTTATATGTCTAGAAATAGATTCACAGTGTACTTGTATGTCCCTAATTGAGGCCTGCTCACAAATATTTGTTATAAACCTAACAAACTCTGAATGAAAAGTCAAAATCTGATCTTTATTCATTAATAGTAGCAAAGTTGTTAAAATATCAACTAGAATTTCACCTAGAAAGCCAACACGGCCACAAAACACCTGAGTGCTGCTCAGGTTATCATCGCTTAAAATGGCTCTAACGCTGTCTGCAAATTCTTCATACAAAGAAGATGAGTTAACTGAAAGCACCACTGCTATCGTATACCGTGTTAATAAAGCCAACACTGATATACTCGTCCAGGAGAAAGTTAGTTGGCCCTTGGAGTACGAAAAGATTGTGTATCCAAAGTACTTGCAGGGCACGATAGAAGACTTAAGGATTTGGATAAGGGGAAAACTTCCATCATAAAAAGTTTAAGGTTTACTGCAGGTCCGAACGGGTACAATGGTTACGACAGTAAAAGGCATGTTGGACTATGAAGGTGGAGTGACTTGAACAATTGATGAACAGCTAATCTGACAATAACTCTTGAAGGTTATATCATAATACAAATATTGTAGTATGTCATCATTCACACCTACAATCTAGGTAATTGGCTCGATAACTGCAATGATGTAACATTAGGTTTTGTTTTCATTGCGGAGCTAAACAAATATTTTACTTCTGTTACATAATACAATTTATCTTTCATCCATTTAACCGTGTCACCGCAAAATTAGCCGATCCTTAATCTAGCTTGGTTACGTTGCGACCAAAAATACAGGAGCCAAATTGTTATGCAACAACGTTTAACTCAAGCATGGTGGAAGAAGACTCTTCTTCTACAATGAGCCAAGCAAATAGTTCTAGCATTATTTGTCTGGCTATTCATTTGATAACATATTAATTTGCAAATGAAACATCCAAACAAGTAACTTAATAAATTCACAAGATGTTCGGTTGACTTTTTGAGAGTCTGGAAAACTCGTGAGACTATTGGCTATTTTTTCATTTTGGTAGGGAAATCCAATATTTGTATTATTGGAAAATAGTCCACTGATACCTTAGAGTATTAAAATTATCTAGAGAGGTAAACCAAGTGCATATGCTATAAATTGATGGAAAACGGATTTTGTACATACATATCATATCGTAATATAATTATTGTTTGACCTGACGGGTACTGTCCCCGCCAATACGCGCTGAGTTTTGCGCACGCCGGGAAGCGAAAATCCCTGTCTTAGCAACGCCAATCGGGCTTACGCCAATTGAAAATATATTACCTATGGCAAGCAGGTATTCACGAACTTTTCCATGCATCATACAAATCCACTTTAAAGCTTTCGAAAGAAAAGGGATGAAAAAACTCTTGAGTTCTATTGCAACACAAACAAAGCAAATGCAATAGCCACTGGCAGTTATTTCCAATAGAGCTAAGAATCTTCCATCGGATAATTTTACACGAACAACTTTTTCCTTTGCTGGCTCGAACTTTTTGCCATACTCTCTGTTTTTTTGTATCTGAGCTGCTACCCAGTAATAGCGGATTCCACTTTCGTACAGCAGTCGTTGAACTTTGCGTTGCAATATGACTCTAAACTTGGAATGCACCAACAGAACAAAGTATGATGGTGAATACTGAGTTTTTATAAAGTCACAAGTTCTCTGTTGATTGACATAGGATTCCAAACGTTGTCCTTGTAATGTGAAGTGAGTAAATGCAGCCAGCTCATCATCAGATCCTTCGCCTTTGCTTGAAAAATATGTCGAACTGCCGTCAGGATTCACAGATAATAGTCCCCCACGTAATCCTTCCTTGGCCACGTCGGTACTCACAGGCCGCACATTAAAATCGGCTAGTGCATAGTCAAACTCCATGGACAACTTCCATCCACCATGGAGGGCTTCAGTAAGAGTGTTCATGATGTATCGATCAGGAGGCTTGACAATATTTTCGGTTATAGAGCCTAAATAGTAAAACTCGATGAAAAAGAAAGCAAAGAGAAGTATTGCACCGAAATATCTGCGATTGTTTGTTCTCTGTAAGCAGAGTGCAACCAATTCAAAAATTGCGTCCTCATAGTTTGAGTCATGTTGATTGGCAAACATTGGCAGTATCAAGAAGCATGATACTATGAGTAAAACCCAGACAGTCAACTCAAACGGACTAATCAAAATTTTCCATAAGTTTCCCTTCTGAAATTGATTAAAACGCTGACAGTATCTGAAAACGATTTTTGATCCATCCCAAATACAGACTTGAGTGCTCTCAGGGGAAATGGTCATCTTGTTATGTGTTTTAAGCTGGACAATATTAAGATACCCTTGGCTGTATTCATTATGCATATATGGAGGCATCCGGGCTCCATGTTTCACGGTTAAGTTTAAAACGTTGGCTAAAGTATTTAAAAATATTGCACGAGGCTCCATGCACAAGCCGCCATTTGTGTTAAATGAGCGGAATACATCAATCATTGATAACAAACAAACAAAATGGTCTGCAAGACCTGAATCAGTGAGATATGTCACTCCAGTTAGCGACCCGTGCTTAGAAACTGATTGCTGTGATAGAAATTCTAAGATTGTGTTTGTCGTATGTATAAAGTGTTTCTCGTCTGAAATATACTGATAAACAAGTTCACAATAAGAACATGGGACCCAAACGGACTTCAATGTTGTATTGTCATGCTCGTACTCCAGCTGCACCACGATCACCAAAATTGGCGCTAGAAAGAGACCTTCTCTGTGAGAGCCTAAAGTCAAATCCCTTGGATCGTAAGGAGCAAGAGCGATCAAGACAATATGACTTTGTAAAAGGTACACTTTACGAAAGTATGTTAAAGTAAATAGCCAGTGGCTCCAAGTTAGATGGTAAATCCGATCATCAGGAAAATCTTGTCGGCCGAAATATACTTTCCCAACATCTGTGACTATCAGCGTAAGGGTTTCCCTACCTCCTTCTGAAATACCTCTCCATAAATACCTCTCAACTCGACCGCTGTTCTCTAATACTGACATATTCCAGAGTTCGGGAAGGACAGCGTATTGGTTGTTAGTTCCTACGTCTGACGATAGCAGATACCAAGTGTGTACGATTTGAGATGAATCTATCATGTGATGAAGGGAGTCAAGTGTTTCCTGAGTTTGACTCTTTGGAAAGAATCTTTGGAAATGTTCTTTCCGATTCTTGGAGTCCTTGTATACGTGAATCGTGACGTGAAAATAACGATGACTGTTGATATCAAGGAACTTTGGGTGAGCGGCTGAAGCAAACAGAAGAAGCACACACAGAATCCAAATCATTTTCATGTCTAAGCTTTCAATCGAATGTGGAATGTGTCTCCCTTCCAAATTGAATGAATATATGGTTTGATAGTGCTAAATTATATTAGAGGTATATGTTACGTGGCAGATTAAATACGTATTGTATTTGTGTTAAACAGAGCATATTGATGTTCATATTTTACGTCAAATATATAAATCAACTTGACATTTAAACCAACAAGTTGCTTTAAACAATACCGACAATCAGGCAGAACGACGGATTGCTTACTAAATACTATTTTTTTCTGGTTTCTAAATACGCAAATACTTGGTATTTAAATGAAGTTTTTTCCTTAATTTTCAACTGGGGAAACGAGAAAATATCCGTTATTTATTTATATACCACAGCCGGCCAGAAAAACTTGATCTATTTGCCAAGATGTTTGAAAGAAAGCCAAGAATTGGTAGTTATTTTGTGATTGAAGAACTCCGTACTGATATTCCATTCCGTACGTCACATCGTAATTGAATTTAAGAATCAGTTTTTATCAGGTATACTCTGCGGTTTGTCCTGAAGTAAGAAGGAAAGGTTCTCGAGCTGCTAGAAATTTTGAAAAACCAAAACTACGTCAGTAGCAAGCCACACCTTAGTAGTGTGCAAGAGAGTAACCGTGAAAATGTAGATAGGATATTTCAGATAATTACTTTTCGAAGGAAGGAAAATGAATTACATGAATGTTCCATATCGATTCTATCAAATTCTATTACTTACATAAATGTAAATCCACATGTATAGATTTATTTCCAATACTAGTAGCTTTTGCAGATTTGCATTATGGATACTACAATGATACCCGTTTGTGGGAGCAATCATTAATTTAAATATCCGCAGTTATATATTGAACACTATTAACAATTGTCATGAGATTATGTTTAAGTCGGGATATACTGAATAATAGTTAAAGAGACATGCCTCGCAAGACAACATGGAGTGGATATTTACTATAATTTTACTGGTTTGTGATGAATTGTTTTCATCAATTATTAAGTAGCGAAAGCTACTTTATAGGATCGTCATTTCTGTCCGTCTGTCCGTCCGTCCGTCTGTCTGTCTGTCTGTCTGTCTGTTCGCCGTTTATCTCGAGAACTGTTAATCAGATATGGCTGAAACTTTCAGGGTTTCATCGTCATGATACAAGGGT
>JAAXOA010003953.1:0-10825 GCA_036561885.1 Salina celebensis
GGTTCATATTGAATGATATCATTGAGTTCATTGGAACGTGTTCAATGAAATTAGCTCGGCTTTCGCTACTTCAAGATTTCGTGGTGTAACGGACTGGTTTTGCCGCAAATCACCCCTGCATTTGCTTAGCTCAATATACTTGGTTCCGATTAAGCCAGATAATGAGAAATGGGTGAACCTTCTTTTGTTTATCATTAATTCAGATTCTTAGTCTTTTTCATAAGTCGAAGTTATTCACTTGACTTATCAAGTATCAACTGCTCCCTCCTTTGATCAAAGTTTTTTCTCTGGAAGAAATTTTAACTCACGAGTATCTGCAAATTTTCTCCTTCAACGATCTCATGAATTTAAATTAAAGAGTCAATTACGTCGGAGTCGTATATTTTGGATGAAAGAAGCTAATAGAGTTTAAAGCAAGAAGCAATATTTGATCTTCCGGGTTCTTTGCTTCATTATATTTTATTATATTTTATTCTTTGGACTCTTCTCACAAACAGTTACAATGTAGGTACCTCACTAGACTAGAAGCTTTAATGGGAGGCGGTGATAAAGTTACGAGTACGTGTATTAGTGTAGTCTACCAAAAGAGTTAAATGATTGCTAAAACTTGAGCAAGTTGATGTGTTGTTCTAATTCGCTTTTAAACTTTATAACGACACTATGAGCATCTATTTAAAATTTCGAGCTTCCGGTACAATCTTTGCCGTTGTTGCTTTTACCTCCATTACAAGCATTTATTTCATCCAATCGTCGTAAACAAAAACATGTAAAAACACACTTGATGTAGCCTTCTAATCGAAGAACTTATGTACCGCTGAGTCCTATTTTTCACCCTGAATATCAGTACTACTGACCAGCTAGTTTTGAACGAAGGATATATTAGAGACAACAGACAACTTGTCGATAGCAAAAACATCAAACTGAGAAAGATCTGCAATAATGAGGCAGTAGACTCCATACATCATACTACCATGGAATATGAGAATCAGAAATAACAAACGAAGGGTTTGTTGTCTCGTGCTTTAGAACAATCCCGTCGGTTTCACTCACGCAGACCCAGATACATAGAACATTTGGAAGAAAGTGACTATTTTGTCAGAAATTGTTTTTGGACTCGTTGCAAGTTTGGCATTCCATCCAGAAACAGGAACATGTTACTTTCGTAAGTACGAAGTTATTTCTAAAAATGTAGTCGAAAGTATTTAAGAAAGGTGTGCAAATTCTACAAAAAGTCTAAAATTTGGAGGATTTCAATTTTTTTGTATTTTGCTTTTATTGAACGATTGTTTCACCGGTTTGCGACTTGATTCAAATGACTGCATGTACTCTTTCTAGTCTGAACGAATAAACGTTTCACTACTAGCATGATAAAGAAAGCATTAAATCACCAGTTGAAGAACTTGAGTGAAAGGTGTAAGGGCCTGATTTGTATTTCCTAGGGTTAAAAAAGTAGACATAGTCCTTCAAAATATTTAATATTGTTAGACTAGAAACGGGGACCATTTTAGTAATGGTTCAAGCCACCAACTTCTAATTCAAAAGGAAGTTTGCATCATATGGATTTCCTAAAATGAATCTGTGACAAATAAATTCCTTTAGCCAAACTCGTGTTTGCATTCGAAACTCTGGCTTCAGTAAGCATGGCCATTTGTAAACAAACTTCTTGAGATGTTTTGGGTCATTATATTTTGTTTTGATATCAATCTCCATGTGCCTCCATGGCTAGAACTACATGACTCAACTTTACTTAGGATGCATAACGTTGGTTTTAATCTTGTCAGCAGCCTCGTTAGAGATTTTATCACAATCGTTCTTGAAAATGAAAAATACGAAGTCAAACCGATTCCCAAGGACCGGGAAGGAAGTTGAGCTTTTATCAGACAATGGTTGAAAACTTAACAAAAGAAAACGGTGGTCATTGTCGATAAGTATTCGTGTATTTATCTTAATCATAACATGTGTTTTTGTTTAAATATTGATGAGGGACTCTTTTAGCTATAAGAATATAAAAACGCCAGTCACCTTGGTCCTCCCTGTTTCTGTTTACAATGGTTTTAGGATTAAGTGATATGGTTCTTCGCTTAAGTGGAAACCGTTAACCAACGATATGTATTAACAAATGGTTTCTATGCATTTGGTATACGAACTATGAAAATGTATTATATTTCATATGGTTCTGGAAGTACTCATTGATCCAGAAAAATAATTATTAAGTAGCGAAAGCTACTTTATAAAATCGTCGTGGTTGTCTGTCCGTCTGTCTGTCCGTGATCACGATATCTCTGGAAAGATTAATCGTATCGAGCTGATTTTTTGCACACAAGCTCCAGGATTCTCAAGCATGATGTTGTTTCAATTTCAGTTCCATACGTTTAACTGTTCCTGAGTTATTGGCCAATTAACTTTAATTGTTCTTTAAATGTTGAAAAAATTTTATTCACGTAATCGATAGTGCTTTTTAAGCTGATCATTTTTTCTCATTGAACCTATGCTTAGTTTTGTCATCTTGACGAGTTAATAGCCAATTAACTTTAAGTGTTCATTAAATGTTGAAAAAGTTTTATTCACGTAATCGATAGAGCTTTTTAAGCTGATCATTTTTGCTCAATAAACCCATGCATAGTTTTGTCATCTTGACGAGTTAGTGATCAATTAAAGTTTAGGAAGTTTAATTTTATGCAGATTTTCTGTAGTTTATCTTTCGCTACTTATGGGAATCGTGCTTTAGCGTTTTATACAAATTGACATTCTCTTTAAGTTTGAGATTTCAATGTTTGCTCACATACTGATTTCATCGGGAGGTAACTGATGATGATTAGTTTGCTCGCTGTATGACGTTGGCATTTTAGTAAATCTCAATATTATACCTGGAAGCATTTGCGAATTCCACTCGCAGGAAATAGTCAGTCCACAGTGCCAATTTCAGGCCAATTTTATCCGTCATAGCATTTATTTCGCAATAAATGAATGAACGCAAAGCGGTCATCATGCTATAAAATGGGATCTGAATCCTTTTCGGTGTTTCTGTACGAGTTTTGCATGATGTTGAAATATGAAGACGCATCGTATATACAATATAAAGGTTCCAAATGTTACAAAATAGAACTGTCCGAGCTTGAAATTTTGAGTAAGAATTATTATTTAAAGGTAGGCTGTTTAAGGAGCCGGAAATTCACCGCAAGCAACAATACTTTCAAAATGTCAAGCCAGTCTGCAACAAAAAATCAAATTGGATGGTGAAAGTTCTAATAGATTAAAACTATCAACAAAACGTAAGCCCTGAATGAACAATGTCGCCAGCTGTAAATCTGATTTGCCTGGGAATCGCTTAGATAGCGAAATTGCTTTTAAATTGGCAATTTGGATGGAATTCTATCAGCTTACAGACTCGTTACGCTGTCATGTAAACAAAACTCAGTTTCAAAACATAAATACACTCACAATGAGCCTCTCAAGTAGTATTGTTGACAAAAAAATTCATCGAATGCTTGCAGTGTACCGTGACGTTATAAGTTTTTTAAATCTGTCAGATCCTCACATGGGAATTGATTGTGTTTGATTGATTTAGAAAGAGTTGCATTAATAAAAGGTAGAAATCTAGAACCAGTGAAAATAAAAATTGAAATTTGACTCACTTAATTTTAATAAAAGCGAAATTCATTCATATCTATTATATAAATACTTTTTATATAATCTAATATTTCCTTCGAAGTTCAATTTACAAGCTTAATTTATATTTACGAAGTAATATTTCATATAGTTTTAATTGAGTACACGAGCGAGCATCAACTTCTTTATGTACTTCTTTATGTGGCGAAAAATTGTATATATCAACCCGTTTGATACCACTGAAACATGTCGACTTAGATCATTGTCTCCTTTTGAGTACATTCTTCTCTCACATGAATGCTCGCTTCCGTCTCTATATGTCTTACGGCAAAATGCGGTGTAATATTTTCCGATTCTGAGCTGACTCTGATTTGACTCATATTTTCTGACGTTACCCCAAACGTGGACTCCATTTCAAATGCACTGAATTCTTTATTCGCACACAAGCTATCTTCTACTGCATTGGTTGGGAAACCCTGCAACCGCTCATCTTTCATTTCAATCCCGTCAGTTTTCTCCACCTGAAGATTTTTTTCGATGTAGGTAAATTGCCACCAATTCAAATGAGACAAATCTTCCTTTAGATGAATGTGTATTAGAGGGTGAAGGATGAGGTAGAGAATAAATACGATTGCAAATGCTGTAATATAATCCGGTGTGCGTTTGAATACTGACCGGCCAGCCAGTTTCTCATCAGAGAGGCTTTGAGACATATCTTCCGAAGCATTAATTCTTTTAACGATTTTATATACTGAAAAGGTAACTGCAACTGGAAACCACAGAATCATGAATGACACCGCATGCCAGCAGATTAAACGTACCCTGTTGACTTTTTGCAATACTTTCTCTTCCATCCCTGCTGAACTCTGAAACGCAAAAGCATGAAAGGGTAACTAAATTGCTTTCCGATAAGTGTAGCGTTAGTGCTGTCCTAAGTTGTGACGTACCGAAGGTCGACAGAGGTACTTGGAAACTTTGGATTTCACCAGGTACAGAGCTACGAGTATTAAAAAAACAGACAAGTTTAATCGTTAGTTACTGACCCTATCATCAATTGCACACGCTGGCTCCATGGCTCAAATTGTTTGCACATATATAAATGTGGAAACACCCTAAATGTAAAGCTTCAAAACACAAAAACTAAAGAGAAGATACGCGATAGCTATGTGGCTTGTTGTGGCTCATAGCTGACAGTATTATTGTTTTGTAAAACAGATAACAGATTACATGCATTTAAAAAACTTCTTATGGATATTTCTCTTTTTGAGTGACCAACCATCAATACTTTATATTCATCATTCTCATAAATTCTACAATATTCAATTTGATTGCGAGCTAATCATTGAAGATTACTGAATCTCCCAGAAACGCTCCGAATTGCATATTCTACCAAATTATGTAGAAAGCGGCGAAACGTTTTTGAGAAGCGTTGTTAGATGAGCAAACCCTTACGAACCTTTTTTTCTCATTAAATTTTCTGCAGAAACTAAATAGCTCCGCCACATATTCCAACCGGAACGATTATCCGCCACTTCATCTGACGGGTACTCTTTACTGGTCATATATAAAGTAGTTGTGAACTACATAACCCAACTTAAGCTTAGGTCTGAAAATACTAGTCTCCCAAGAAGTTCACAAGTGACGTGAATTTCTCTTCATTCCTAACCATGCTCAGAAGGACGTGCCAGCGTCTCAGGTACTGTAAAATGAGTTCTTCTGAATGGAGAAAAGTATTTGCAGGCCTAAGCTTGAGTTGGGTTTAAAAGTAAACGAGTAAAATTTAAAAAAAAAAACAGCACAATACGAATTGCGAGTGCGATTAATGAATTGTCACTAATTACTAATAATTACATGTTAGTAAAAAACATACTTACAGTAACTCATATAAACAACTGGGGTGAGGCAGAAGCAAATGATTTTCAAAATCTCGTAACAAACAGGAATAAAGATGCTGTTGAGAAGACGCATCTGCAAATAAAATTAAACTATCTATAAGTCTCGCGTCAAGATGAAGTCTCTAAGAAAATCAACAATTTCCACAAGAACTACTAAATATGCGTGAAGCTATATGCTACTGTTTGTTCTTAAAGGCTTATACCTCCAAAATATATGAAACTTTATAGATATTAACTTATGAACAAAATTAAAAACGGGGATTATTACGAATAACACCCAACTATACCGGAGAGCTAGCTTTGAAAAATGATTTTCACTTTATATTTAGCTCCTTTTTTACTTTGTAGCATTCGTCATCGGTAGTTTGCAGGAGTAGAAGAGCTGGAAGGTTTACAACTCCCGCAAGTGCCCATATAAAGCAAATAGATCGCCAAATCAACAGCTTTTCCCCTTGGTATCTGGGCTGAATTATTTGGCCAATTTGGTAATAAATCAACATTGTGTTTAGAGGAACAACGGACGCAATCACATCTGTAGAAAAAAAAATCGTGTGAGTTCAACTACTTTACTTATTAAACTATGAAATAAATAAATGTTGCATTAATTTAATAAATATAACATGGAATTAGGAAATTTGGTTTATTCAACTTGTTTGGAAGGTAATACATGATAAAGTTACTAAACTTACTTCGTAAATACGACTCTCCAGCGCAAATAAGATAGGTTGGCGTTAATTGTAAAGTAAGCCTTTTCTTCAGAATGTGCCAGGCCGCAATGGCGTACAGTACGATGTTGACGATTGACAGATGGGCGACAAGAATATTATTTTTCCTGAAGAGAGTCAAAGAAGAGGGATAATTGGCAATGAACGTTATGTACTAATATTGCAATCTAAAATGCACTGAAAAATTCCAACCTTTGTTTGGAGTTCTTCATACTGAAGATTATGGTGAGAACTTGAAAATTGCAGATGACATTCAATATGGATACAATCACAAACACTATAAGTTTCATATTACCCCAAAAAGATGGAGAATCTTCAATCATACCGGTTTGGTTTGACGAAGAAGAGAGCACAGTTGGCGCACTCATTTTCAATAAAGCCGAAGAACACGTTCTGTTTTATATACAAATGCCTTATGGAACTAGTGAACGGAGTTTAGGTTTCGTTAAGTACCTTCACTTCACAAACGTTTAAATTGGAAACACGCATGGCCCTGGCCTACCTGTTTGTGGGATTGAAACAAAAAAAGATTTGTGTTCTTCGTTGGAGGAGAAAGTTCGTGAGGAGAAATAAGTAAAAGCCAGGTCTCTTCAACCAACGCAAGCCGACTGTCGCACATATCGGAAGTGCGGATCGCATTTGAGCAGGGGACAATACGGAGGTGGCTTCTCTTCCTGCCGCTTTATTGTGTTTCCTACTCTGTAGTTAACATCATCGGGTAGCTTTTCTTATAACCGAATGATATTAGGCTGACAACTGACTTTTTCTCACGAAAATTCAAGTAAGAAATAATGCACTTAAGAGTAAGACTAGGAATAGATAATAATTTCCAATTTGACAGAAAATTTTGGATGGCAAAATGCATACGATTGAGCGTCTGATTTTTTACGAGAAAAGTACCAAAGTTGTAGCAAATGTTTTAGGCAATAATCGATAAATGCATGGTGTTTTGTAGAAAGCGAGGGATTCAGTGTGCACTAAGAGTGTGAATGGAAGAAAAATCATGGTAGAAAGTTGAAGACAGTTAAAAAGAAAACATAGCTTTTAATTGGAGTTAACTTGTAATCGTTTTGTTTCTTTTTTTTAGGATGAAAGCCACTGTGGCCGAATAATTTAGTAAACAACACCGGCCGACTGTTAGAATGGTTTATTTTGTCAAATTACAACCGCCGACTGCTGTTGGAAGTGGCACCTTGTTGTCTTTCGGCATCCCCAAAAAATGATACTAAATTTTAAAAACCTTCGCCAGGCCGTTTCTTAGAAACAGCGGTTTATTAACAAAATTGCAGCAATAAAAGACATTGTGAAACATTGCAATTACGTGAACCATGGTACGCAAACCGGAATTTTTAAGCTTAACATCTAACCTCTGGCCACAAGAACGGTATATTACTGAACACAGTTACGATAAAGACAAGAATAACGAGAGAATGTTATAACATTTGAATTTTAGTCAGTTTTAGTTAAGATGATGTTTGTCTTGTCATGAAGTGTAGGTTAATAGATTTTGTGATGATAGCTGGTAATAGAGTTAGCGAATCTTTCTTATTTACTTTAGTGTTGAAATTGCGGATTTTTAAAATAAGCACGTGGCCCTTCAATTTAGTAGAACATAAAAGGTATTATGTACGTTGCACAAATATAAGCCCACATCCATTTCAGTTAATTAATCTCACGACATGTAGATTAAGTTTTTAAGATACCGTGCAATTCAGTTGTTGTTTTGTCAAGGAGGATATTCCAGGTGTTTACTGTACAAGTGGGTTATTGATATAAATTGACAGAGCAAACATGGCACAACATGGAAGGTTGGAATCAAATCGGGATTTAGGATTATAGTATATTAATACTTGGTGAAAGAAAATGTTCCTTCTTGTTCCATGCAGGAGGTATATCGCTGGGAAACACAGTGAACCCACTGTCAACAGAAAATGAAATATTTTATCGGTATTAACTATTACAGGTTTCCAGGTTTTCAGAGTTGTTATAGCTATAATGTATAATATATGTACAGTTATAAGACAAAAAATACTTCGAATGTATAATATTTAACTCGATAAACTTGACCGCATGATACCGCATAGTCATTCCCAGTAAGGCACGTTCGGTGGATTTGGAGATTCTCTCGTGAGGGGCAATGTGAGACTGATATGAAACCCCGGTGAAAGTTGGAGAGAAAGACATGTTTGCACTCTACACGGAAAAACAGAAGAGATCATGCTGCGGTTTTCACTACAGGAACAAGGCTAAGAGAAAGCCACCCTCAGATGACTGTATATACGACAGACCTGTTTACAACAAAACATCTTGTTTAACTGAAAAAGACCTGCAACAATGAGGCAGTACACTCACTGCATTATCGTTATCTGTGGATAGGAGGAACAGAAACAATAAACGACCCATGTGCGTGGGCAATCTTCTGCACTGAAAAATAAATCATTGTCTTGGTATACGCAAACCCGACTGCAGCGCAAAGGCAATGAAATACAGTAAATTACTGAAGAAACTGACAGTTTTGTCAGAAATAGGTTTTGACAAAGGAGCAAGTGTCGTCTTCAACCCAGAAACATGACAATACTTTCATGATTCATAACCACAAAGCTCTTTTTTAAATGAAGCGGAAACAAAACAATATAAATAAGGCATTGCCTGTTTTATCAAACCTGTACACTCTAGGGTTTCAAAATTTTTTTTAAATTGGTACTGCTAGTTCAACAGGTTCGTGGATGGATTCAAGTTACACTGCCACTAAAGCATGCACTCTTTGTAATCATATAAATATAAGTTTCACCACCAAACTACGAGGATTCTGATGGGTATTTTTTTACTGATAACAAGTAGGCATGATCCACAAAATACATTGATGTAGTTAAAACAGAAACTGCAACGGTTTCAGTAATTTGCAAAAAAAATATATATATATAAAACTGGTGGAACTGCTTGGTTCAACCTTTTATAAAATGCACAACATTAGTCTTATTAACTTTTTTAGACATGCTAAAGATTTTATGATCGTCGTTTTTAAAAATTAAATAGTTTGAAGTCAAATCGATGATCGAATCGATGCATATATGTGTAGGTATATAAAATAAATCGTGTCATAACATAATTTATTTTTATTTACTTGTATTTGTGATTTCTTTTGTTCACATGATATGCAAACTCCAGTGAGATTGTTGTGGGCTCATATTGGTTTACAATGGTTTTAGTAAGAAGGTCTACGGTCGTATTCTTTGGTGATGGGTGATGCTAGCTAAACAACGGTTTGTATAAATAACAATCGCTTTCATCATATTTAGTATATGAAAGTCTGCTGTACTTTATATGATTCAGGATATTTGTTAAGTGGCCATGGAATTAGAAAGACAATTACACAAATTGAAGTCGAAAATCTAGGAAATTTCAGTCTCAATGGAAGCGTTGATATTTGCACAGAACTTGGTTCAATCGGCAGTTGCTGATGATGATTATATTTCACGCTGTTTTTGCTACTCGTTAAATAGCAGTTAAGTAAATCTCAATATTATGGCTGGAAGCTAAATTGCGAATTCACTTCGCAGAAAATAGTCCACAGTGCCAATTTTACGCCAATTTTATCCGTTATATACCATTTTTTTGTAGTAAAAGAACTTAACGCAAAGGGGTCAACATCCATGTGCGTTCTGGTAATAGAGACCTTGAATTGGGTATATTTTAAAGGTCTTGAATCGTACTGGTAGGAATTGTGATAAAACACCTATTATCTTTGCGCTATGCTGGTAAGACTGGCTCGTCAAGGTAAGTATCAAACATGGGGAAAGTTGAGAAAGCGTTCCAGTAGTGGTATGAAACATTTTCTGCTTTTGGTTCTAGCAACGAGATATTCTTAGCTTCATTTGAAGAGAAAGTCCAAACAAATGGAATGGGAGACGATAAAAAAATTGGTTAAACAATATAATGGAAAATGGTTGTCATGTAGCGAATTTAGTTTTTTACAGACTAAACTAAAACAAAAAGATTTGTGTCAAGCATGGCTGAGTGAGTGCTTATTGAAGCGGAAAAATACTTAGGCTGATTGAGACAGTGGTTTTCAGCAGATTATTAAAAAAATGAATGATACGATATTTGTCAAGTCTCAATTTCAATATCCCCAATCCTTAGAAATCTTAGTTTCAATATTTCTGGAATCTAGTTGTAAAATGATGCTCAGCATGATGACTTTTAGTGGCAGTATACAGGATCGCAGCTCTTCGGGAAAAAATGAATTTAATGAACCAATATACATCATAGTAGTTTGGCTACAGCTATTTTATTAACTGAAAGTTACATGCGAGGAGATTTGAAGTACACATCATTTCATCATCATCATTTTTCATTGGTGGTGTTTACATTAGTTTCCTATACAAGTGAAAAAGTATTTTTAAATAAATAGAGAACCACAACCAATTTTGTGTCGTGTAATAGTAGCGAAGTGAAATAATTATGTTAGTACAGTTGTTGCTCATTTCGACCCAAGAACCATACATGCACAAGGTACTGTACGGGTACTGTACAGATGCCTATGAGAAAATTGGCGAAAATGATGCCTTTGGCGGCCCGACGGCCGTCAAAGGTCCT
>JAAXOA010003954.1:0-10823 GCA_036561885.1 Salina celebensis
GATGAGTTCTGATGTGGAGCGCCACAGCCAGGTTACTTTCACATTCTCTTCTGACAGTTTTCCAAACTAATATCCCAATAAGTCATTCAGAATATGAGACCTTACTACATTTGTCAAAGAACACTTCACTGAATACATCTTCTTTTTCATGAATGCATTCATGAGAGTCTTCTCGCAGTCTTTTGTAATACTTCTACATATCAATACAGACGTTTCTTTTTACTTTTCAAAATATTCCGAAACAGTCATTTTTGGTCGTAGTTTCTTTTTTTCGCGAGTCGTTTTGAAACTGCTTTTAAAAAAATCTGCAAGTGCTTCTTCGCTTCTTCTATGGCTCTCATAATCATTACCATTTTAGCCAGAAACGTAATGAATGTGTTTCGCTGTGAAACGTGCAGAAATTTCGGTTGAAAATAGGCAAACAATTTAACCGGAATGACGTGTTTATTTAGATTTCAACAGGATTTTACCTGAGAAATTTTCTACGTAGTTTCTCTCTGAACTATTCTGGTCCGGGCATTTCATAAAAGCATCAGCAAATCTGGGAAATAAATGTAAAAAAACGGTAGTGTGGAGGTAACGTAGGATTTTTTTTGCTGATTCCATCGTTTCGATAGTGTACAAGATTACGTTCACAGCTTGCTTCGGACTGTGAAGACGTGTGGAAACAACTTTTCTGCTGATCTGAGTATCTGACCCTAACAAGCAATTTAGATTAGACTTACAATTCAATCTCCGTTTTTTCCGCTTCCAATTTCTATTCAATAAAATCTCTCAACAGACACTGGTGTTCTGTGATTTCAACACTTTTGAGCCACCCATACTGCCGGGATTTCCCAAGCCCAGAGATTTCTGTTTTTTTTTCGCACATACATGTGAATCCAGGTAGGTGGGCAGATATCATCGTTATGAACAGTGTGCGTGGGTCAGGCCAGAGGCAATTTCACATGAGTATAAAAGTATGTAGAGACTCCAGATTTCCCTTGGAATCTCCTTTGTCAATTGTTCAGTCTTTTCGCAGTCAATACAGTTCATACAGGAAAAAAATTGTATTGACGTGATGAAAGCAGAAATTGTAGTCCAACAGGCAAAAAACATGCATACAAGATTACACTCTTGTAAAATACCAATAAAAATGTTGAAGGATTTTTGCAAGGAAAAATCAGTGCAAAGAAATATTTTATTTTCGGGGATTTTGCGTGTTGAGTTGGCTGTGGAGGATTTGTGGAGGTTGTTAGTAAAACCCCAACAGGAAGCATCTAACTCCTTCCTATTACTGCCATATAAGCTCTTACAGCCGTCACTAAAAGAGCTTCCTTCGGCTGACGTTTCTTGTAACTAATATAAAATATTGCTTTTAGTACTGAAAAGCCTGTCAGAGTACGTGGTTCTATGATAAATCGTAGAAAGAAAGGGGAAAAATTAGTTTTGCTTTATTTGTCAGATAAAAAATCTGCGAAATTGGGGATGAGACAAGTAAAAGTACTGAAAAGCCTGTCAGAGTACGTGGTTCTATGATAAATCGTAGAAAGAAAGGGGAAAAATTAGTTTTGCTTTATTTGTCAGATAAAAAATCTGCGAAATTGAGGATGAGACAAGTAAAAGTCATGTGTCATTTGGTAGCTACTGAGCGAGCTGCTTTTTAAATGCTGCTAAAAAGGGTTTTGAGGACTGGCCAAACTTGTATTGTTTCATAAAAAAAAGTTTCTGCATTTAAAGCTGATTGCTTGTTGAGCTTTCACAGACGATAAAAATGTGGAGAAAAGTCTGTGCAGATTTTCTTTTTAGTACAAAATAACAATTTTATGCTCTTGTTAGTGATGTTGACATGTCACAGCTTCTAATCTAGTTTTACTCACTCTATGGTGGATTTGGCGACATTTTTTTGCACTGATGAAAATGTTCCCTAATAGTATGTACTACATATGATGAAATAGGAAGGACATGTGTATGCAAAAATATGAAAAATAGTAGAGAATGAGTTCATTATGCAATTGGAATTTAAGACAAAAAGTTTATGTTTAGAGTTCAGTCTATGTAGCAGCGGATACGACTCTCAAAAATGATGCATCTGCCTGCCAGAAAGGCACGTTTAATTGCTTTAAAAATGTCAAAAATAGGTTTTTTTCGCGAAGACTTTCTGTATGGGTGGCAGTTTGATGTTTTGACCGAGTGAGATTTTTTTTCGCGAATGCGCATAATGGAAGGAGACAATATGGGATCTGACCTATTATGTCTATGTCTAACATTCGTAACTTTTCATTCATGTTTTATGGGTTTAATTGAGGCAATTTCCTAATGGCTCCGTCATCTATGGCCGGGCACAACTAAGGCTTTAGTTTAATCCACTGGAAACAATTGTAGATTGGACAAAGTAAAAGCTTTACTGGGAAACCGCTCGTTAGCACGTGCGCTTTATTTGTACAGGCGTCATTTCTATCTTCGAAACCTTTCAAAAAGTACGGTTGTATAAGTTGCATATATGCATTATTCTGAATGTGAGAGAAAGAATAGAAAATGCATATTGTAAATACTAATTAAAGTATTTGAAGTACATTTCATGGAATGGCAAAGAACAGGCATTGTCTTGGAACAGGAACAAACGGAACGCATAACCGCAACATTCTAAGACTTCCGTTTCAATTTTAAATGTCGCTGTTTGATGACTTCGGCACATGAAAATGGCTTCGCGCAAGCAATTTCTAGATACCGTTAAAATTCACAGAACCATGGAGCATTGTACATTTTTGCGATATCGAAGTCCTTTGAAAACCAACAATATTCTTATTCGTAGTGTATCCATTTCAATAATTATTACTGAATTTACACGGAAAATACATAGGTATCAAGCACATACTTATAGCCTATAGCCTATAACTACTTCATAGGAATTAGTTTATAGCCATTCGAAAATTGAATTAAACGTTCGATTCGATGGTTATATCACATCTCTGATTGGAATTTCAAAATAGTTTTGCGAGCTATACTCCGACAGGTAATTTACACTTCAGTCCGAAACGACCTCTACCATTTGCAATGTAGATGCATTTTCCAAGTTCCGATTTGTAATTGAAAACTCACTCGTCCCATATAGTTCATGCCTGTTTTACACACTATACTAGATTTTCCCATCGTTTCTATATTACTCTGAGGAGAGAGCATGAATCGAAGAACAAAATCCCAAGCTTGTAATATTGGAAGTATCGTCGTATCATGTAGGAAGGTTCAGGTTGGCTGGCTAGGTTGCATAAAAAACTTGACGGAAGAAGATGAGGGTAACGATGCTCAGTCTTGGGGAAGCTCTGACAGTCAGTCTGAAGCTTTCACCGAGGGATTTACATGTGATTACACTATCAAACACGCTCTCTGCAAAAGAATTGTTTGGTTTGCTAAATACTACGTATAATTTTTCTCTCAATAAACCTACATAATAATCCGATCGATAAAGTCTTAACAAATGAGTGAACTTGATCGTTATAAATCTGAACTGATCAAAACCGCAAATTCTCAGAATAGCTTAAAATATCTCTCAACATGCAGCAAGACTTTTGTATGAATTCATCAGTACAAAAGAGCAGAAAAAATTGTGAAAGTATCGTGCAACGAAGAAACCTCGGGGTTTTACCTGACAAAAATAACAATACTGTTGGAAACGCGGGTTGTGTCAATTCTGAATATTATTTGCCGTATTACTGTGGATCGAAATCTCTTACTGCAAGGCATTTACTAGTCTCCTCTTCGCTTTCTCTTTCATCAGCATTTCTTGGAGGAGCTTTTCTGTTCAAAATTAATTGCTATACAACTAACGGATCACGCAAGGGTTAAGAAAATATTTTACTTTAACCCCAGTAATTATCCAAAGTGACTTGGTGGAGATCATATTTTTACAAGGAATAGGATTTTACAAAGTATCAAGGAATATACAAAGTATTTATTTGCTAAAAGGAAAGTTTTAATCAAGACAAACCTGCCTCAAAATGATGCTCGGAATTGCAGTTGCGTGTCTTGTCATATTTCTCATTGTATTCATCGTATTGATCATTGTCGTTGGGCAATCTATGAATGGAGGCGCCCGCCCGTAAACAGCACTCCAGATAAGGTAATTCCATTTCTAGTACATTTCTCTTAAGATTAGTATTTAAGCACTGTGTTGTAGTTTTGCAAGTCCATGAAAAAGCTTTCATACAATAGCAACCTTGACTGGAATCGCCGTGCGGACAGTTCAGAAGGTTTAGCCCATTAACTACAATTGAGCCCATAACTTTGTTTATCGGCAGGTACCACTGTCGCGGATACGACATAGTCACATTTAATAGGAGAATGTAAGAAACAATGAAACAAACGGATGAATTCAGGTATTTCGTAAATGTAAGTGTAATAGCACTTTAATTGCGGATTACTTTCACCCAGACTCCTGTACAAAACCATTGAAGGCTGGACTGTTTTACTACATACTAGTACTACGCGATTTACTTGGTTTGATTGTCTTATTGTCTGCACGTGGAGCAGTAACGGTGTTTAGACAAAAAAAGAAAATAGAAACAAAAAGCTTTAGTTTATTGTTCAAGTTTAAGCAGATCCTGTCAATTATGGTTTTCCACAACTCTTTTGAAACCAGGGTGGGCAGTTGTTTGTTGAAATGTTCTTTTGAAAACATTCTGGTATTTCTTAGAAGCTACAAATCCTAGTATTGTCTGCGGATCGGAAAACTTGTAATGAAGACATTGAGATTTTATAAACAAGTTTTGTTAGAAGATCTCTTGTTTTACTGTTTTTCTCACGTTTATTACTAAAAGGCGAAGCTTTTTTACCACATTTGGAAGTTGAAATTGTGTACCATTACACATTATACTGCTTATATGATCATCATTAAAAGGTCTGGAATTACATTTATCATGGTTATGGCACATGGCGTTTTAAAAGTTAAGTTTAAATTGTTGTATTTTGGGTTTTTTCTTTCTTTACGTTTTAATTCCTTCAGTTTGTATTTTGTTTTTAATATATTTTTTTTCAATTCGGGAAAACATAAGCCTGAATTCGCATGATTGCATAACGCTCAGTACATATCACTTTGTTATTTAACCACGAATTTACGGCAATGGGCAAACGATGCAATAGCCGTACTCAGTAGTGTTACGAATAGTCTACTTGTGCATATAAATATTATAATTTATGAAGTTTTCGCATACAATACCACTTCTGCTATCAAGAACAACTTTCTCTTACGGGAAACTGGGACATAACAACTATTTTAAAGTTCTCAAAATGACGCCTTTTAACCATTCCAATCTACTTGAATATGAAGAGTGTCACGATATATTATTCATTTTGCCTCCAAGGATTTTCTTTAGTTTTAGTTTTATCCCTATATGTCTGATAAAATATTGAAAGATTTCATGCGTGTTTCCAAGTTTCACGGGTTATGATACTCACTTATTCGGTAGTGGGAATTGATCATGGGTGGGCATTACTTCATAGATCAATTGTGGAAATAACTGTTTTGAGGTGTTCTATACGCGCGAGTAAAAAGATGTTGGAGGTTCACAGTATCCAGATCACTTGAAACGTAATTACATAAATCCAAAGACCGTACATTGCGTCCATCTAACCAACGAATACAGACCAAATTGGTATGTTGAGTGGGTGAAAACAAAAGCATCTGCCCACTCTCTTGAACTTTCATACCCTATTGATATATTCATACCAATTAACTGGTAATTTTTAATTTCCAGCATTGTTCTCCGCACATACTACCCAGCAAGATACGTTCTCCGCGTTCGATACGATACGAAAGATCATTGATTCCATTTAAAAGTAAATGATTTCCGAAGTGGCTCATGATTCCCACAAGAAAATTCCCACACTGATGCAATTACGAAATAGTTTTTACTCTCACTTGGATTCGGATTTGTGTAGAAATTGATTTCTTTGGTTTGAGTGGTTTGGTAACTCTTACTGGAAGGTTCTGTTTCTCTGTGCACTATTAATTAAACAGGAAAAGATGTTGAATTCCCTAGCTCCCTTCCACTTGGCTAGACCAGTTCCACGGATCAAACCAAACGAGAAGTTTACCCTGTCTCTGCAGACTACTTAGATACGCTTTTGCAATCTATCATTTAACCTGACTGCTCTCAGAGAAAACTTTAAAAAAGATAAATAAGAAATTGCCACGTAGTGGAAATGATACAGGCAACCTTTTTCGCGGAAAAGTTTAATCAACAATCTGTGACTGCATGTTGGAAAATGCTCATGCACATTTACAAATAGAAAGTGTTCAAAGTTTTCTGGAAAAGCACGTGAGCAACGAGAGGGTGAAAGTATCTAGTCCACAAGAGAAAATTAGCATACAAGTCTTTATCAACATCATGATCGTGCAACCAGAGAGATATCTTTTTATCATGATGAGCTCAAGAAATTCCAGGTGAAATGGAAACTGGCTGGAAACAGAGAAAAATATATGCATTACAACTTGCTTTCTCTTTCTTACACTAAGCTTCTAGTCATTTTCTGTCCAGAGAATTTATAAGTTGTGCAGTCAGCCATCCGGAATTAAACACAGTCATTCATCTTCTCAGGTTATTAACGGATCCTCGTCACCTGCCGTAGACAACGTCTTTATTATTCACGACCCGTTTCCTTTTCCAGGCTTAACTCTGGAGTTTTCATACCGATGCGCTTTTTGTATATAATGAAGCTACTGACAAGTAACCGTTGGTTGATTCTGTTAGTTGGAGTGGTTGGAATGCTCCTGTTTCTTGGTTTGGTTGCGAAAAAAATCTCGCATTCAATTACTAATATTGTGTGGTGGTCTCTCAAAAGATGTTTAAACTGGAATGAAAATGTTTTCACCATGATAGAGATAAAAAACGAAGGGGGAAGAATGCGTCCACGTTTTCGCTGAATGAAATGAGTAACAAAGAGGAAGCGTTTAATGATCCGTATCTAAATGCTTTCTCGTAAATTGCTCTCGTTGGAATGCTGAGTGGCTGGTTTTTATAACTGTGTTATCGTTATCTCGTTTTAAACCAGAGGAAGAATATACTAGATATTTTGACTGACTTCTTGTAATTTGCAGACCAACCAACCCATCACCACCACCACTCCCGGGAGGACAATAAGCCGAGCATCAAGCAAACAAGGCGAACCAGACTAGCCGGAACTGTAAAACATGAAGATGGAAAAGAAAGCGAGCCTGGGCATACCTCAGACAGCCAAGATTTTTCAAGGAGGTGGAAGAAAACACTGGAGAGGGGACGAGAAACAAGAATTCCTCAACTTGGTATCGTTTCCTCATTATCAACCAGGAAAATCTTCGGGACCGACAGCAGTCACGTCTACAACAACGATTACCACTTCCGGTAGCAGATTTCACGATCATTCCATCAGCTCAGGGCCGTCTTCAGGAACCTTGCTTTCTTTACCAAGGGACTCATCGTCAGATGTGTCCTCGTCTCCGTCATCCTTCAAATCAATAAAGATCCTAGGTTTCTCGGGCCCCACCGAGCCAGAGAAGCCAACCCAATACGTTAACGACCGTAGTAGCAGTAGTAGCGCATTAGGTGGTCAGGTATTTTCCATTCCGCGGACAAAAACTTCTCCGTCTTCATCGACCCTGTCAAATCAAAAGTTATCTGGTCACCATCATTATCATGAAGAAATACAGTACAATGGTGAGGAGCGGCAGTACAACGAAGTATTCCGTTTTGCAGCTCCTCCACAACAACAACATAACATCCCAGACGAGTACGAAGACGAAGTTGTTCTTGATGATAATGACGTTGTGGAGGAGAACGAGGACATGAGTGCAACAGCACAGCTAGGTGGGCAGGAGGAGATTAGCGGTGACATTGATAGCAAAAGCTCCTCTGCCAAAAGCACCAGTCCGTCACATACCTCGGCCAGCAGGGAAACTCATTTGGGGAGAGAGTCGAGTGGGATCTTGAACAAAATCAATTTACACAAAAGTAATCAAGCATCTTCTCATCATCATGCTGTGTCACCGACAATATTTGGCGAGCTGAGTAGTGGCAAAAGTCATCCTGATGACCATCTCGTTACCAAAATCGATAAAGGTCTGCCACCAACTGCTTCCGTATCGTTCAACGAGCCCACAAAACCTGATGAAGATGAGTTGCTAATGTTTGGTGATGACCCTTCAGCGACTTCAGGCAGTGAGAAAACTCGACTCCACAGCTTGAACGATAATATTTTGCCTGGGTCAACTACAGCATCTACTTTCGGAAAACAAAAGAATCCACTTCAAATGAGACGGGATCTGAGTAGACTTGTCGCTAATTCAGCAAAGGGACAGAATAAGAACGGGGCTCCCAGTAGTTTGGTTGGAGACGATGAAGAACCTATTCCAAACAGTAAGGATATTTTTTTTCTCATGAATATTCAGCAAACATTTTGTTTTAATTTTTTAGAGGAAAAAATAATGTATGAGAGAAGTAGCCCTTGAGTGTTTAAATATTCTGGTTGTTTTTTAACTTTTTTGTTTCAGAGTGCGACCGTTTGTTCATGTGGAACGGGACTCATGGCGTTCAAAACGGGACTTTTGAGTCTCCCACAATGATTTCTGAAGAGGGACACTTACAAAGGGACAGAATAAGAACGGGGCTCCCAGTAGTTTGGTTGGAGACGATGAAGAACCTATTCCAAACAGTAAGGATATTTTTTTCTCATGAATATTCAGCAAACATTTTGTTTTAATATTTTAGAGGAAAAAAATGTATGAGAGAAGTAGCCCTTGAGTGTTTAAATATTTTGGTTGTTTTTGAACTTTTTTTTGTTTCAGAGTGCGACCGTTTGTTCATGTGGAACGGGACTCATGGCGTTCAAAACGGGACTTTTGAGTCTCCCACAATGATTTCTGAAGAGGGACACTTGTACCAATGCATTTTTATGTTTTTACCAGAGCCCACGTATCGTGTTGAAGTTGTTTTCACTCAGTTCAACGTGAGAGGCACTCCGCCAGAGTAAGAATACAACTTCAGCTTTCTCCTGAAATTAGTAGAGAAAAAAATTATTATGAAACTTTTTGTTCTCGCTATCAGATGTGTTCACGAGTGGGTCGACATTTGGACCGAGGCTGAGGGCACAGATCCTACTGATCTTGTTAGTACTCCGTTCAGTGGTCGGTATTGTGGGAGGATTCCACCTCGACGAAGGATCTCGTTGTATGGAGGCATTGCAGTTGGATTCTACTCGGATAAAAACTCTACTGATGAGACAATTTTTCGTGGAACTTTCTCCTTCATTAATGGCGGTTCGTTTATGAGTTTGATGAATATTTTAGAATAATTATCTTGCATATTGGGCGATGAGTGCAAAAGAAAACTAGATTAATATTCAATGAGCTTTAGCTATTTTCGCCATGCAAAAAATCGCATTGCAATTTCACATTTATCTATTGATGTCCTTCACCGGTAATCACACCATTGTAATTTGCATTACTATTTAATCAGAAATTTACGTTCCTGGTACACCTGTCCCGCGAACCCTCTGCAGCTACACGATCCAAGGAGCGTCCAAGCGAAACGGAGAATTGAAGTCTCCAACTTACCCCGGCGTGTATCCAAAGGACCTGTCTTGCTCATACAAGTTTATTGGGATTGAAGGCCAACGGATTCGGCTGGAGTTTAGGGACTTTGACGTGTTTTACGGAGGGGCACAGTAAGACACAATTTAGACCAATATCATAATCTTTTGCTTATGTAAAACCACATCAATCATACACAAAACAAGTTTCTTTTATAATACGGTATATATTAGCTTACCCATTAAGTTTTTCTTCAATATCGACCGATTAAACGCATCCAAACAGGTCTTTTCTAACGCCAAACTTATTACAACGAGAAACTAGTTAAAAAGAGTTTATTTCTTCGAAGAAATCTCGTGTTTTATCGCTTTTTCTTTTATGTTTGTTCATTACTTTCTGATAGAGATGACGTTTAAAGCAAATAGTGTTCCCCTCCCCTCCCACTGTGCGCTTTTCCCCGATTTTCTTAACTGAAAGAGTGTCTTGTGTACTTTTTCTTGTGTAGTTGTCCCTTTGACGAAGTAAAAGTATTTGACGGGATGGATCCAACAGCTCCGTTAATTGGGACGTACTGCGGGCAACAACGCAACTTGGTCGTGTTCTCCAGCGCACATCTCATGCTCGTCACATTCACTACCATTCAACGAACCACAGAAGCTCAAAATCGAGGATTCAAAGGGGTCTGGGAGTTTTCTGAGAGCTTTGTCAAACTCGGTAAACATTTTGATCACTCTTTTCTCTCCAGTTCTCTCTTTCTTATTCATCATATCAATACGATGCTTCTCGAAAGCCGAGTTCGAAAAAATGAGATAAACTTTCTCTTTGATTTTCACTGCTACACTTTCACATAATACGTTTTTAGCACATTAAAGTAGAAGTTATGCACATCTCCCCTAGAATCTTTGTTAGGGAGTAGAACCGCCCCCGACCGATAGGATTGTCCACCAATTATACAACCACGTAGGCCTCTGTCAATTAAAACAAAGAGATACTTTTCAAGTTTTTCACATAAAATTTTGAAGGAGCTTCCGTAAAACGAAAGATGTTAACAATTGGTAAAGGCATTTCCCATAAATCGTCCTTCCGCAAAACAGGATTCGATCTGAAGGGGAGATGCACATGGCGCTTACGATATCGAGTCTCTTCTTTTCTCGAATGTTCCTTCCATAGAGTATTAATATATAAATATAGAGTTTCAAACCAAGTGCATTTGACCGAAAGTTACGGACACCGATGATTTGTTTGTTTATTTATTTGGCCATGCCAATATCTCTTTAATACA
>JAAXOA010003955.1:0-10822 GCA_036561885.1 Salina celebensis
CTCCTGTACCACATGGATCTCTCAGCATTGTGCAGTTATCTTCGTCTAGCCTTGCGTCCGTAAAATCGCTTTCCGTGGAACTCCTCTTCCCCTCCAAGATCCCCAGAGCAATAATAAAAGGATCTTCCGAAATGAACTACTTCTACAACCCCCCGAAATACAAAAAGAGTGCCAGCATGGAGGAGACTCGTGCGTATAAACTTCCTCAATCTCAGTCTGATCCCACTCAACAATTAAGGAAATCTCCAAGTCGAAGGTCTTCCTTAGCCCCAAAGCAAGCCTCATACCCCAAAATAACTGTTCGCGAAGTGTACAGCCAAAAGTAACAAGTTTTCCGTAAAATCTCTGTTTTTATTATTTCATATTAAGTTTGTGTTTTCACTGGCAAATACATCATTTAAATACTGTAAGAGAAAAAGTTACTACAACAAGTGCGAATAAATAAAACGTTTTGTTTTTTCAACAATGATTTTCATCACAATTATTTCAATGAACTATCCTAATAGTATAGCTACAATTGCAGCTGAAATCAACTCCGTTGTCTTTTTAAGGGCTTTCGTGTTCATAAGAGTTGTCTCCATTTGTCAGAGAAATGGAGCTTTTTGGCGATAAGTTCATGAGACGACCAGTAATCATACGTGAAGAGTCAGGAATGAACCGTTGTAAAACAGAAGTCAATGTGTACAATGATGTTTCTATGCCTTGCGGAAAGTTTCTGAGCAGCCAGACTCGACGATATTCGTCAGTAAGAATCAGGAGTCTAGAGTTTAAAAAAGAAAATGGGTTTAAATGATTATAAAAATGTATGCCTACAACATTGATAATGCACTGTGATCTGTGATACGAAATATATGGGACCTTACTTGTTTGCGATATCTGTCCGCACCGTTGGTGGGAGATTAGCGATCCCAAAGTTTACAACAGTGAGTCCCATATTGCTCCGAGGATTTATTCCAGCAACAAGTAAGCTTCTTCCAATTCTGTTTTACAGACGGATGGTAAAAATAAATGTTAATACAAATGTAGAAATGACCAAATTATAGCTTTAAATACAAAGATATGTAAGTTACCTGCAGGCCAATAGCATGAGCTCCATTGTCAAGCAAAGCTCGTCGAAAATTGGATTGTCTTCGTGAGCAATCTTGGAATCAAGGAGAAGAATAGTCTGGCACTTTTTGATAGCTCGTATACATTTCTGTAAACATAATTAAGCGTCATAAAGAGAGAAGTTGATTGAAGATAATCATTTGATTTTCTTACAATAAAAGATTCCAGTGATATTTTGTCCAACGAGACAAGATCAGGATCAGTTAGCAATCGATATAAAGTTGTTCCATCCGCAGGTGGCAAGTTTGTCATGTCATTTGGAGGAAGATTGCAAGCCACTCGCAAGAGACTCGTTTCAGTACAACCCAACTGTAAGACAACTTGCCCAGCGATTCCCGACTTGTCCTTGAGGATGTAGGTGCTTATCAAACTGGCCAAAGAACCTTGTAAATATTCCTATAACCAATATCCACGAACTTTACTGCTGTAGCTACGTAAAATTATGCAACGGTTTAAAACGATTTGTATACCCAGTGCGTGTTATGATTCCAGGCTAATCCAGACGCAAGCAAGAACCCAGGCCAGGCAAAAATCCTTGGAGTAAAGTTGCAACTCCCCGACCAGTTAGCAACAATAAGGCCAAGACTTGAGTTGTTCACTGCGTTCAAAGTTCCGTGATAAATGTTGCACAAAGAAGCTTCCGGACAACCAGCACATGAGCTCCACGCAGAAGTTCCCACGCAAACACAAGAGGAACAAGCGCTTTGAGTCATTTCCAGCAAAGACGATCCAAAGTTATAGTCTGCCTGTTGAATTTTAAAACAAACATCCATTAGCCGTTATGTATGACAGACCCGTTAAAAATCGAAGATTCTATCAGTGATTTATCGCAATCTCATCGAGTTCCTTTCAAGATTGAGATCCTGTGAATCACTCTTTTACTGTTTGTTCTTTTCCGAAGCACTACAGAACTTTACCTGTGTGCTGAATACAGATAAAAAGAACACACATTTGTTATAAGTAAAAAGTTTCAACTAAGTATTTACCTGAAAGCCATACTCAACTAGTACAACATTAGCTGGAACAGCATTTAGAGCAGTTGGATTAGAAATATGGGTTTTCAGTGCGTTAAAACACATCATCACGATACTATCCACGTCTGAAACAGGGATGAACTCCCAAATGGCACTGAAATTGATTCCGTGATCGTTCTCAACACTTTCCTTTAGGAATATTAAGCTGGTCAACTGAGGTCCGATGTGAATGTATCTGAAAAGTACACAAATCGCATTGTAAAAAATACTCAAGTTATTTTCCAAACACATCCCCTCGATTCAAAAGTCGTTATTACTTAGATGAAGCGAAGCAAGGCAAAATCTCTTTCAAAATGGGTTTAATAAACTGGAAATACTCCACAGCATTGATTCCACAAGGCACGTCGATGGCAGGTACCAACGTTATACAAGCATCCTGACAGTTCCTGTCGATGGCCACAATTTCTCTGCAAAATACATTCAAAACTTTAAAACATCTAACATTTACTCGTCTGTTGCTTGTATGGTTGTTTTTCTTACCCTTTCGTGTACGACAATGGCGTTCCAGATTTGTCCAACCTCATGTGCAAATGTAAATAGTTAATTTTTAAAGTTCCCAGTGTCTTGATCATTTCAAACAAACTTTCAATCGTTGGGATCCTTTCTTGAGTGACATCGACAAATACTGCCCTATGTTTCAGACTGGGATGGTCGTTAATAATCAACGGTGGAATCGCCACAGGTTCTTCTTTTGAATAAATCGTCAGCAACTGAAGAAAAGTGCTAATGGCGTAGTTCAATCCACACAAGTCTGCCGCCGTGATCCTCACTTTTTGACTGGAAATATGAAGCTTGTATCCATTTGGCTGTGCCAGCACTTCGGGGTTTACACAGACCTGAATGTGACTAGAGAGAAAAGCGGAACTTTGGCTTGTGTCATACGAAATGCTGCTTTCCACTTGCTGCGCAGTCACATCATAGCCAAGTCCTTCGAAAACGTCTTTATGGGTGCTGAACACGTCTAAAATTCGATGGCAAGACTCAGAACTCTTGACGACAGACAGAAACAAAATCTTATCAGGTCGGAAGTGAAGACCCTCAAGCTGCTGCAGAGTTTTTGGCTGCGGCCAAAGCAAACTGAGATTGGTATCAGTGATGATCGGCTGGATGGGAGCTTTCCATTCAAGGCCGCGAATCACTCCTTCCAGGCAAGAGTTAAAACCTGGATGAATAGGAATGTAGTCCACACTTTCAGACGCGACGTTAGAAGAATGGTGGCCATTCACCGAGGGGGTACGGAGAGAAGAGTCTTTTGGAAAAAGGGGACTTTCAGGACCAATAGAATCGATGGAAGAACTTCGATTAGTTCGTTTAAACTGTGCTGCAAGATAGTGGCTGAAGAGAGAAAATATTTGAGGCTTTTGGGAAGCCAAGTCGAGGGGGCTCTCGTCAGCAAATTTTCTGTAAATATTAGCAAAGTTGGTTTTAGTACATTTACGCTACGTATGTATAAAACATGATTATCTCTTGGATGCTTACCCTTTTTCTGCTTTGATTAACGGAGATGCATTTGATTTCAGAAGGATTTGAACTATTTCAGCATCACCTCGATCAACCGCGTCATGAAGAGGTGTGACACCTTCGGTAGTTTCACAATTTACATCTGATCCTTTGTCAATTAAATATTGAACCGTAGTTGGATTGCCAAATGACACGGCCCAATGTAACACAGTATTGCGCTTTTCATCACAGTCCCAAGAGTTGGGGTCAACGCCAGCTTTAATTAGTTGGTCCATCCGTCCAATGCTATTTTAAAACAACAAAAAACCATTATTTACAATATGCTATATAGCAGAACGTAAACCCATCCACGTGCCTTTCATGACATCTTACTCTGATTTAGCAGCTGCTCTTAATAACTCCTCCACGTAAACTTGCTGGATAGATTCCGTACTAGCCATTTCGTAAGCATTTTCTCCTTGTCGATTTTCAATAACTGGATTTGCTCCTGCTGTTAGAAGTGACCGAACAACATCTTGGAGACAAAGTTTCGTTGCCAAATGAAGAAATGTTCCCTCTGGAACTACCAGCTCTTGGAGAATCTTCTCTTTTAAAGACATTCCTCCCTCAACATCTGTGTAAAAAAGTCCACGCAAATAATTATTCCAGCTCTATGCATCTCATTCTTATCTTAATTTAATTCCATCACTCACACTTATGACAGTTTTCCAGAACAGTGTTTAAAACGTCTGTTCGTCCAACTGTCACCGCCTTCTTCACTTCTGCAATGGCTTCCTCCATCGTTTTCTAATATATTTCCAGTCTCAACGTAGCATCAACACCCAACAGCTTTTTAAAACTAAAAACTCGATATTAACTTCTTGTAGAACTCCAGCTGGAAGTGAACGCTGTACTTGCGAAAAGCATAACTGCGATTGTTTATTCCGAGGTTTTCCTAAAATAATTAACCCAGTTTAACTATCCGATTTTCATCTAAATTGCTGAGTTAAAGAAAAAAATGTGGTGGATGATGTGGTCTATCTGTCAACGTCAACAAACAAGCAAAATGAAAAATAATTAACCCAGTTTAACTATCCGATTTTCATCTAAATTGCTGAGTTAAAGAAAAAAATGTGGTGGATGATGTGGTCTATCTGTCAACGTCAACAAACAACCAAAATGATACGTCACCTGACATACAGGAAAACAACTGCACAACATTCGAGAAAACATTGTAGCAATAAATGCATTCACGATTAAATCATCATTGAGAGAATCTGTTTGGCGGGAGAAGTAAGATTGTAAAATTGTATATTAGTCAGATGGGGAGATGCCGGATTCCACAGATGATCTCATGTTTAAGCTTTAAAAAATGTAATAATTCAACCGGAACTAACTAGTTTCCAAAATAATTAAGTCAATTTCCATTATAAACCGGTGCAGACCAAGAATAATGAGTTCTTGACAAGTATGATAGTTTTTTAAACAATTTTTAACGAGATTCAGGTACGTTTTATTCATATTTTCTTCGAAACAAGCCTGTAGTGGATAATTTGAAGTTACTTGGTTAACGATGGGAGTTTTGCGAGGGTTCTTTCGGCGAATTGGTCGAACTGTTGTGGATGCTGCGGTAGTTACCACTGTTCTAATACTTTTACCGGGGCTGCCACCGTTTCTAAACTTTGAAAGTTACACGTAAGTTGATTACATTTTAAAGCATGCATGATACTGCAATTGGTATATTTCAAAGAACTTGAAGTTAAATCGGTGTTTTTATAGAAATACACCACCAAGAGAACTAACGGGTAAATTAACTCCGAATACGAGACTAGACCGAGCTGTACCGATACTGGACGGGGAGATATTAGGGCCAGAGTCAATTGCCATTCGTGGGGATGAAATATACACAGGCTTGATTGGAGGTGATGTGATTAGATACAAGAATGGGAAGGCAACCGTCGTAGCGAAATTTGGCCAGGATTGTGGTGAGGGGAAAACTAATATTTAGCCGATTCTGGAGCGTTGGTTCAGCGGAAAATTGATGTGAATTACTTTTGAAATTTATAGAAGGGAAATGGGAAGAGAAGAAGTGCGGCCGACCTCTGGGAATGCGTTTTGCTCCTGATGGAAAGCTTATAGTGGCCGATGCATACTACGGAATCTACAGGGTAAACGTGGAGAAAGGAACTTTCGAGGTTTTAGTATCCTCAAATGATACTATTAATGGGAAGTTACCAATGAATCCGAACGATTTGGATGTGGCTAAAAACGGTGACATTTACTGGAGCGATTCTAGCACTCATTCTTTCTTACAAGATGCTTGCAACGAGTTTTTGGGGGAAGCGTCTGGAAGGTAATTATAACTTTTTATAACGTATATAACGCAGCTCGTGAAAAATTTAGGAAGCGATAAAGTATTACTTGTGTGATACATAATTATGATTTCTAATCGTAGGCTAATCCGGTATGACGCGAAAACGAAAACTTCAGAAGTTCTCCTTTCCGGCTTGCATTTTGCTAATGGGGTACAGCTCTCTAGGGAAGAGGATTTTGTGCTTGTTTCAGAGTCAGCTCGAGCCCGTGTGATGAGGTAAAATATTATTGTAGGCTATCAACTAGCTGAATTCCGCTTAATAACTCCGTTTAATACTGAAAATGATGCTTTGTTTTAGATACAACTTGAAAGGTGCGAAGAAAGGGACGTCTGAAGTTTTCATTGATGGTTTGCCTGGCTCTCCAGATAACATTCGGTCGAATGGAAAAGGGGGAATGTTCATTAGTCTGATTGCTCCACGATATGCGAATGTACTTAATCGTAATTAAAATACTGCTGCGCTATGTACACTGGATTTTTATAAATATACTCCCAATTACAGAAGTTCAACTTGCTGGATGTACTTGCTCCACATCCGTACGTCAGAAAATTCATGCTAAGAATTCTAAATATCGTTAATTTGGGCTTGACTGGGATAAATTACGTGATTCCTAACGAGTACACTGCCAAGGCAGAATACTATGTAAGACTGATTACATCGATTTATTTTGAAATCTGTTTTAAACCAATGCAAATAGATAAACACAATTCTTTTTTTACAGACGGGCCACTTGGAACCAATTGCTCAATTTTTGCCGAAACATGCCATAATTGTTGAGGTAGATGGAGAAGGTGCCCTGATTCAGAGTTTACATGGAACGAGCAAGGTAAATTGTTTATTATCAGACATGCAGCGCATTGAGGGCATTATATTGCTACTTGCTACTAATTCTAATCTATGTATTAATTTTTGGCACCAGGTACATCACATTAGCGAAATTACGTATGACAACGAAAGGAAATTCGCATACTTGGGCTCTCCGTACAACACCCAAATATGGAAACTTGCTGCAAAAGATGTTGAAACTGCCGAACGAAAAATTATTGAAATGAACCTTGGATAAAACTGTGCAACGGTCGATCACAAATACCTTGCTCCAAACGACTATATGCTTATGTAACGAACGAACAAACCTTTGTTTTTATGTGCAATTTTTAAAGTAAGGAAGGACTTGAAACGTAGAATTTGTTTCCTATCTTTTATATCATGCGTGTCTGTTTTTTAGTTGTGATTTAGTATGTTCTATGCATTTTTCATTGTCTTTAGTCTTAGAAAATGCTTACGAAATGGCTAGTACGGAATCTATCCAGCAAGTTTACGTGGAGGAGTTATTAAGAGCAGNCATGTCGGTGCCTTGAGAGAATAAAGGTGAAGTACTTTAAAAAGATTATTTGGCCTGTACAGGAATTATTTATGATTTCAAGATGCCTATGATTATGAGGATGATTCGAAAATATGGAAGTGCAACATGATGAAGTTTTGTAAATCAGGTAGAAAACATATTCCCGATAATAGTTTTTGTTGTAATATTACATTTTTATTTATCTTTCTCAAGAAATCATATAATTTAAAATTAAATAACAAAATATAATACTTCTTTTGGCTTCTCTTTTATCCTCTTTGAAAGAATTAATTTCATTCTTAGTTAATACATTTAAAAACATTTCTTTGCAAAGAATTTAAAACAATTGAGTCGAGGTAATTTTTAAAAATTCCTAATGGTAAAACTTTACTTAATACCAGTAGTAGGGATATCTGTTGTATCCCCATCCTCCATAGCCGCCATAACGGTATGGGTATCCCCATCCTCCTCCGTAGCCTCCCCATCCACCCCAACCTCCATAACCACCCCAGCCTCCGTATCCAAATAAGAAGGTTCCGGCAGCATTGAGATCGTCAGGAGAAGCTCCGTTGTTGTTTGGAGGGGCTCCCGGACCGCCTGGCGTTCCTCCTGGTTGCTGTCCTAAAACTTGTTTTCCCGTCCTTATCGTATCGGGTACAGGGCCCTTCTCACCGCTTGGTTCTGAAATGGTCGCTCCAAGAGCTAGTGTGGCAGCAGCCAAGAACGTGAATACAAGCAGCGTCTGGAAAAAAATAAAATTATTTGTTCTGTCAGTAAATACATCTTGACTAACACACACTAATTCCACAACTCCATCCAAACTGTTCCAAAAATTACAAACTAGAAAATATTGTAAAAACACTTACGTTCATTCTGACAGTAGTTTAAGTTTACGAAACTGGTCTTCACAGGACAGACAAACAGAAGGACGTGTTATCAGAGGGAATGACAGTAATCAACTAACTTTTCTCCCCCGAAACACTTATCCATTACAGTTCGCATCCATTCATAAGTAAATTTTTGGTTTGAAATAAAACTTTTCCACAAAACTACCTCACGTTTCTTATCATCACAAATAGCATTTTATGTGCTTATTTTTTATTCTTCTTTTATTTTTATCATCATATTTGCGAGGCACATCATAAGAATAGTTTCCTTTTTTCATATTTAACATAAACAATAACTAAACTCTCTTTCAGTTCGTTCCTTGTTTGACTCACAAAAAACAGTGTCACCACCTTCAAGTACATTTTCTTTGTAAAGCATTAAGTAAATAGGATTGTTTTGTAAAGAATATTATAAATTATAATACGCTTTCTTTAAATACATTCAAGTACACAAAAAATCATCCCCTCCACTTTGTATAAACTAACAAAACTCATTCATACTAACTAGTCAACAAAAATCCATATAAACTTTAAATAGACGGATGGCAAATTTATAATACATGCTCGTCTTTCGGAGATTCTTGTCAGTTGTTGTCCGTCACTCTACATAAATGTTTTACATATTTAACTATTTCATATTTTCTTAAGTTCCTCTATGCAGTACAAAGATTACTTTTACTGGGATTATTTTTTACACGACTGGATTTTAATACGTTAAAGCAACTAGGAATGCAGGTTAAAAACAGAAACTGAGACTTGTGTTTGAAGTTAATGTGTGAATTTGATTTTTATATACTCTTCGTTGGATATTCTTTAAATAGTATCTAATCTACGTGTGGCCTCGTCTCGAAGGCGGTCCCACAAAGGAGAGCAATACTGGTAAAAATATTAGCCCATGAGCTGCTCCAAATAGTACAATCCCCAGGTACATTCGAAAGTAGAAGATTCTGAAGATTTGTGACTTGGCAAAACCAAGGACAACAATTCCTCCAAACTTTGTGAGGGCAATGCCTGACAGTACAGAGCTTCCCATGTTGACGAGAGCATCACGAGATCGTTCCAGGCGAGATATTTCTTTGGATGCAGTGAACGCGTGGACAATGTGAGTACAAAATTCAACGGCGATACCGACAGCCTGTTAAAAAGTGAAAATGATGCATTATTCATCTGGAGCAAACATTATGATTCTAATTTGCTTTCAAATATGCTGATTCACCGTACCATGACAAGGTTGACGAGAGATACTGCATTCAGTGAAATGTTCCAGTGGTACATCAAACCGCCAATGTTGGTGACAATCATGAATATTGTAAGGTTTATGACTAGAGCAGAGTAAATGTCAAATCCAGTAAGGAGGAAGGCAACCACGAAAATGGTTATAAAGCTGATGCCCAACGATTGCAAGGTATCTCTCCACATTGTGATGTACTGCTCGTAAAACACGTAGAAGACAGAGTACGGGAATACTTCGTGTCTCGTTGAATTGGTTTCTGAAAAAAACACATCATTTAGTCAGACATTTTGAAGAAGATGCGAGTAAAGCAGATTGATTTGAATAATTTACCTTTATTCAAAGTGGCTGTTATATTTTTCGCTATATTTCTGGCTTCTTCCATTGCTGTCGTGTAGTCTTGAGATGACTTAAGGACAGAGTGATATGTCATGAAGTAGGACGATTTTGCGGTTAGACCGTCATCAGTTTTTTCCGTAGAAACTCCTTGTGCATAAGCAGCATGACCTCCTTTCGGACAATACTCAGTAGGATTGTCCTTCAAGAAGAAGGGTAGGTATTTATCAAACAATTCGGGGGGAATGCGGCCGTCCTGAAGCTTTTTATGTAAACCACACTTGCCACACCTAAAAAAAAAAGAAAGACAAATTAATGTGAATTTTCAATGAAACTGATTGACATCATAGAAATTATCACTGATTAATCATAAAAGCATACTTTTTAGAGCTCATCACAGAGTTAGGGCAGAACTCGAGAGTTTTCTTGTCATATTTGCAACAATTTTCATTTCCAGCCCAATCCATGTAGTCATAAATACTCAGTGGGATTGTCCTTCAAGAAGAAGGGTAGGTATTTATCAAACAATTCGGGGGGAATGCGGCCGTCCTGAAGCTTTTTATGTAAACCACACTTGCCACACCTAAAAAGAAATACAAATTAATGTGAATTTTCAATAAAACTGATTGACATCATAGAATTTATCACTGATTACTCCTAAAGGCATACTTTTTAGAGCTCATCACAGAGTTAGGGCAGAACTCGAGAGTTTTCTTGTCATATTTGCAACAATTTTCATTTCCAGCCCAATCCATGTAGTCATCAATCCAGGACTGTGCTGGCTTCGCCACAAATGTCCTGTTCGATATTTTACTGGCTGAGAATATTTGGGACGTTAGGCTTGACGGAAAGTCACCCGATCTAAGAAGGTCTTGTTCAAAATAGTCGCTGTAGTTAAGGCCAGTGTCTTTAACGACGAAGTATACTGGGGGTCCAACGCTTAGATAGTTGAACATTGCCTTGAAGTATGGGGTTATATAAGACTCCTCCGACATCGATAGCTCTTGGTTGAGACCCACATCGATGTATGGAATCACAGCAATTGACGAACAAAGCCAGCCAAAGAAGGT
>JAAXOA010003956.1:0-10821 GCA_036561885.1 Salina celebensis
TGTTTTGTATGGCACTAGTTGAAATGATTGTCACGCAGTTACTGATTTTTTATTTTCTCCCACAGAACTCTCAGATTAATAAGCCGCAAATCGAATATTAATTGTCGGTACACGATCGCATTGAAATAGAAATCGACACTATCGAAAAAGCCAGCAACAGTTTTTCGAAAATTGCGAAAGCTTAATATTTAACTTTAATTGTCAATTAGTCACTGAAGACTATCGAATTAGGCCTTGTCGTAATTAGCAAAAACGATCAGGTCAAAAAGCTACATCGAAATAGTTAATCCAAATTTTTGGTCATTTAAAATCCATTAGAGTTAACGTTAATTGAGCAATTAACTATCGTAATAGTTAACCAATTGCTCTGAAATTTATACGCCCTTATCGCATTGGCCTATGGAACAATTGTACAAAATTTCATCGAAATCGGTCGAGTAGTTTTGGAAAAACATGGCGTGGCAGACAGACGGACGGACAGACAGATTGGCATCCGCATAATACCAACACTTAATAAATGCATAAAAAATTATCTGACAGAATTCAAGGATTTCATACATACATCGAAAAGGAGGATTCCTTTTCCCTGGCTTTTTGCAATAGGCTTTGATATCCACAGCGGCGCTTTCTTTCCTTTTGGTAGGTGATGGCTGGGTCCAAATGGTATGCAGCCTGAATCCGGTGGAGAACCATATTCAATATCGCAAAGCCGTTTTGTATGCTCAGCGACCAGTCGTGTATACTCCAGAGGCAAATTGAAAGACAATGGGCTGAGCAAAGGAAAGAAAACAAAATTATAAGCGAGATTTTTCATTTACTAAATGCTCCTATTTCTATTTCTCTGGTTATAGCTTGTAGTTCATTCTCGATGCACTGAGTTAATAAGAGAGCTTTGCCAATGTACTACTGAATTTCTCTTAAGACAATGCGGAAAAACCACTTGACTTGGTTTTTGTACCCGCACGGCACCCGTGTTTTTACACGCAATCCCCACCAGTGAGCCTTCCGTTTATTAATGTTTAGCTCTTTTCATTTAACCGAGCGCCGTAAAACAGTCATGGGACAAGATGCTAAGCCTTTAAAGGCTATATTTCGCCGGTCGAAAAAAGCGGCTAAATTTAGACCCTTTTTCCGTACAGTATAAGGCCAAATTTATCGTTTTGCAAGAGACAAAGGCTAAATGTAACCGTAAAGGCTAAACTTAGCCTTTCTCTTCAACTGCCGAAATGTAGCCTTTAAAGGCTAAATGTTGCGTTCTGTTCTCTGACTGTAAAACAGGACGAGGGGTAATTGCCGATTGCTATTTCAAAGGGAAAGTGCATTTAGATATGGTCTCTTGCGAATTGCTACCGTTAGTGCGTATGCCTTAAGCAACAAATGTGAACCTGATGGTTTTCATTTCAGGAACTAATTTTATTTCTGTATCTACCATGCTGGCTGTCAGCCGTTTTATCTTTTCAGGAAAGAGTGTAATTACGATCAACAAAAATATGCACTTATGCTACTATTCTATTACACTCGTGCTATTCTATGGAAGTGGTGAAAGTACCTAACGTTTATGGCTTTTTCTGCTTTACCGCATTTGCTGCATTTTTTTGGTTATAGCTCCAAGCAATAGTTTAGTACCTAATGTAAAATTTTCTTGTACTTTGCTAGAAATCTTCTATGTCACTGTCTTAACCCGTTGTATATTGTAGTAACCATGAAAAAAATTAAAGTGTCTCAACTCCCTTTTTACACATGCAAACATGTTCAAACAACTACGAAAACAAAAACTCCTTCTCAAGTCATTTAGTAGTGCAGTGTTGTACAAACTGGCAGTGACCATGCTCTAAATTCTTTAACAGCATACCAATGGCAGCAACCGGAAATCTCGTGTTCATAAATTCTCGATGCCAAACAAGTCTGCCACAATAGCAAGAAAAGAAGCAAATAGATTTAGTTGCAATTGAGTTTTGCCATTTATTGTCCTTGAAACTGTTTATTGCAGTTTTTATTGCAACAGTTCGCGGTGTCAAATATCTACAAACTTTGCTGATCGGTCGCAAGCGACACAGTACTTCAATTGTTTTATCTGTACTCTGTACACAGTACACACTGCTTCTAACGTTGTCATCTTTGAAGATTGCAACTTTTACGTACACAGTCCTGCATTTTTTAATCACATAACGATTCGAGTCACCTCATGAACTCATTTCAGCGTCTTGTAAACATCCGAAAGTTCCTAAATCATAAATTTTATGCTTGCATTCCAAGATTTGTAGGCTTTAATTTATTTTTAATGTAAATTTTCCACTTCTGTGACAACATGAAAAATGAAGTTTCATGGCTGCTTCAATACTTTTTCTTACTTGGCGAATGAAAAGGACTCATAATGGCTGTCTTTTTTTATTCTCTGCGCTACTTTCTATTGCATAAAATGTCGCTGTAAAAAAACAAAGATTCGGTAGCATCCTTTCCAGCCAGACTTATGCACCGATATACCGTCTCAAGTAACCCCTGCTATTGTTTCAGGACTGTGCGACCTTTCACTGCTTTTCCCTTTTCCCCGACTAGGAAATCTTACAATTCCACATCTTCATAAAATCTTTAAAACCAAGAGAAATTTCGCAGTCGGTGCTGATTTCAGTTTTTCTTTTCAGATGTTTTTTCTTGTAAAAAACTGTCTTCTATATTAGTTCTGAAATATGGTGAATTGGATCGTGTGGGATTTCTGCATGAAACAATTTTGAACCAGCCGACAGACAAAAAAAATCTGATGAACGTTAACCGTTTCCTTACTACTATTTCCTTTGCGAATCTATTTAAAGACAAAAAAAAGTTTGCGTGAGCTGCGCCTTAAAGGGGTATTTCCTACCTTTCATTTTGAAGAAACATGTACTACGAGGCAATTGGAAATGTTGGAACCATGTGTGCCATTTATTGTTATTTCTATAATATTTTGATGGTATCATTAATAAAGAGTGTTTTCACACAAGAGAACCATCGCTACTTCCATTTGTATAACTTCCAGGAAGTGATTTGTTGGCGAAAAAGTTGTCTGAAACTTTTACAAACTCAATTTCATTTAAAGGAATGTAGGTGTAGTGGAAAACCCCTCATACCTAGATCTTATCGAAATGATTTACAAGATAATATCTACCTTCTACTGAAATTACTGGCTTAAAATGAGACAATACATTGTCTTGTCTACATTTAATTTAACTTTTGTTCTGGTATCAAATATACTAACCTGAAATCGTAGATGGTTCCATAGGTTGACCTCAACCGTCGCAGATGTCTTGCAAGCACATCCTTCCTAGCAAAATTGGATGATTTCGGAATATGATTGGTAATTTGCCACTGTTTTAGATGTCGAGCACGATTAGAGTTCATGATTGAGCTGCGCCACCAGAGATTCCAGCATTGGGTAGCACGGAGAGACACCTCGTCTCGAACAGAACTGTTTTCCTTTTCCCCAAAATCCTTCCATCCTCGTTCCTTGAACACCTGCACATATCCAATACCATATGCTTAAAGGACAAGTATTTCTCAAAGGTGATTCAATGCAGCCAAATGTGAGCAGGAGAGAATATGAAAACCATGAATAGTTTTTACTCGAAGATATCAATGTCACATTTAGATTGGCGTGCGTGCTGAAGGCATTCAAGTAATTTACACCTTCCCACACCCATGCCGCCTGAACACAAACAGTTGTGAGATAGATATTAATATGCGTAGAATGATATCTAGGTCATTTACTTAGTCCATTGTACATTTGAAGAATTTTTTTCCGGTTGGTTCAATGAAAGTGAAAGTTATAGAACAGAAAGTGAGAGCGGCCATTGTCCACTATTCGTCCATGAGATTTTCATGAATATTAGCGTAGGAATGGGACACTAGAAAAAGGTGTGTTTTGTTTGTGATCAATCCGTTTTGTGTTCCAGGTATTATACACAATTTGAGTTGTTTGTAGCATTGAAAGCTTAATGCCGAGAGACTGATTTTTTTCATATCAGTAAAAGCTGCGCAACGTTTTGGTCAGCGATCGAAGTGATTTTGATCGAAGCTTTTATGAGCTAAAAACTATAGTTTTCAAGTTTAGTCCTAATGCATAGTTTTTCATCAAGAATGAAGTTAAAACCTGGCATAAGGATGATCTCTCATATAGAAAACCTGATCTATTGGTTAATGTTTTATGGCATATTTACTTTCCATTACCTGATCTTAGAATTACCAGTGCATTGGTCGGGCTCAGTGCACCAGTATTCAACGATATAATGTATAGCCATTACACATAACAAGTGACAACATTCGTTTTTTTCGCTCTTGACAAGTCAAAAAGTGGTAAAAGTTGCCTATTGCATTTTCAGCGCTATATTTCATGGATTGAATGCATACAATGCTATACTAGGGCTAAGTTTGGAATAATGACACTGGCAAAGTTCTCATATTCATTGGTTTGACAGTTTCTTCGAGCGGGGAAACGTGACTAAGGAGCATTCCAAAAGTTCTTAGGAACTTTCATTCTTACAGAAAAGTGAAAGGTAAATGAGTATAGCAACCAGTCTTCTGTAAAAGTTTTAACAACCTAAATAAAATGAAAGCAACCCGTCGTAGGTTAGGAAATGGATCAACCCAACTTGATTAAACAACTGATGGATACCAATACAGTAATACTATGACTCGCGCACGTCCCAAACTCACAACAGCGAATATTGCCTAACGGGTACATCGCAAACGAAGTGTCATGGATAAACCGATAAACGGCTTGGGTACGTGCTTAGCTCTCTCTTCCACACACAGTCACAATCCCGTTTTCCTTCCAAGATTTATGCAATGAATATTAATGGTTTCTATCTGCCAAAACTACCCTGTTATGTAATCCATGTTTCCGTGCATCCAAACATCATTTAATGGTGGGATGTAGCTATTTTCCTTTATTACCAATAATAACAACTATTGTTTCATACAAAATTGTCAAAATAAACTTTCATCGGTTCTGTTTCACTCTCCAGTGAAAGAATGTTTTTTATACGTCATCAGTGAGATCCTCGATTACATTACAAAATTACAATCCCATTTCCTCTACGCACCAACAGTAAGTTGTAACAGTTTCGAGGGTCAACCTGTAACTAGGAGTTTTACTCAAAGAAAACGTTAATGTCTAATGCATTGGTAGTAACTTTTCCGATTTCTACTGTTCGCGATATATTCTTTTGTCCTATACCATGTCAGCCAAAGGTTAAATCTTATTTATATTGTGTCGATCGTGCATATAATATATAGTGGGGTATGTTGGGGTGGATAGAATAGTTTTTTGTGACTCCCATAATACAACTGATTAAGACAAACTTGAGATTTAATATTGAATATAATAAAATTAACAAAATACATCAAACTTTTGAATAGAACGTTTACATTTATAACCTTTGTATATATATACCTACTCTCAAACAATTAAAGGGTGTTCTAACTTCTGGCAACTGATAATAAGAACGTAGTTTCGTCAGTTTATACGCGTCCATTAAACATCGCTACATTTTAACCGTAGTCGTTTTAAATGTCAAGTCGAACCAAAGCATAACACTACTTAGGAGATTTCGGGAATGGAGGAGTAACAATTATTTCTGCTCGAAAAGGAGTCAAACTGCAGCCAGCATAATTGCTTTTATGTACATTTTTTGAACAGCCCATTCTGTCTTCTCACTTAAACTTCTACGCATTATATCCAATGTACTGTGCATAAGTTAGTATGTTACACGCTTTATATAATAAAAATACACCAACATTAAAACATAACGCCAGGTTTTCGTATTATGAAAAACCAAAACATAGGTCGTAGGTCTTTTATAATCCAGATAAAATCGAAGGTGCATTGACACGGGCGGTAGCCCGTATGTGGTTGAAACATTATCAATAAATCTCGATTTTATTATAAAATCCATTAGTGGAGGCAGTTTTGTAGGTGTTTCATCACTCAAAGTTATCCTGACTCAAACATTACGCTAATGGCAGGAGAAATTCACAGCAAGAAATGGACTGTGAGGCACATTCGTTGTCTACCATCAACAATGTTAGAAAATAACAAAGGTATCACTACATAGGAGCGTCAATTTCAGCATAACAGTTACATCTGCAAAAGTGTGTCAGTAAGCAACCATGCAGGAAGGAGACTAAACAAATACACCGTCCACAACCTAGTGAAGACAGGGTTACGGACAGCAAAACTAGAACACGTAACCTCAGCCTCCTTATTAGCCACCTTGCAGTTCTACATTAAACGACATTCTTTCAAACATTCCAACTCACTTCTTATGTCATAGTGTTGGTTGTAAGAATGGAGGTGGACAACATTCCTTGCCGCCACAGTATCTATTGATCTCGACATTTTATCCGATTTAAGACATCCAACAAACTAGTCTCACGCTATGCTCATGCATACACTTTCCTTTCCTTGATGCTGAAAAGCAGCCCGAGCCTGAATGTTACCTACCATTGTTACTGTACAAATGTCAGCCTGAAATGGGATATTAACTCCAGAATTTTATGCGGCAAATACTGACAAGAAAATGTCACACTGTCGAATTGGAACAGACAATGTTCCCTATTGTAGAATTTGCATCTTACAAAGGTGAATCTCGGTTGTCTTCAATTGCCTTTCTTTATGCGAATCCCTCATTTATCTGCATCTTGGTCTGGTAATACTACCAAAGCATATTTCCTGTACTTGAATAATATCGGTAGCGCAAGATCGGTTTATGTTCAATGTGGTTTTTCAATGTTATATAAGGAATTGATTGGCTGTACCTGTGCTGTGCTGATTGGTTTAAATGAATGAATGTACATATACAATGCTCAAAGTTGTATGAAACAAAATGGGCGAATTGAAAACACGAATAGATCGTATCGTATCAGTATGATGAATGGGAAATACGTAAATAACCGTTTATAGTCGGAATAAGAATGATGTACCATTACAATAAATATGTTTGTTGGAAGTGGAAGGTCTAGGAATTCAGAAAAGGTACCAAGCACAGTTTCAAATCATGAGTAATGCAATTTATCTCTGTTATGTAATACATGAACGGAATATTCAATTACATACACGGTTTTGCGGGAATGGCTTTCACACAATTGAAATGGCTTGAATTTAACAATCTAGACGCTCCACAGAAAGGAAAAGCGAACTAATCCTGCGTAATGGGATGCACTTTCACAAATGAAGTTCTGTTCCTGTTCGAAGGCCAATGTCTTTAAAAAGTCGATATTCTTGACTTGACTCTTCAAAGCAATCTTTACAAAATATTTGTAACAATTTCATAAAATTATTTTAATGGTGGGGGAGGGTAAAAACGGTTGAAGTGCGATAAAATGTACTTGGTTCAGACAAAATACTGGATAAAATAAAATTTACTTGGATATGGATAAAATGTACTTGGTGCCCTAGACATACTTTAGTGAAAAGAAGATTTCATAGAGATCTTACAAACAAGGTATAGTTCACCAAACCTTAAGGTGGTATACAGCAGCTTTTATTCAGATTGTAAGAACCTCTACATTCAGAAACTTTCATTTCGTACAAGCATCTTAGGAGTAGAATCATTCTGTGAAACTTTTACTTTGATCGAGGAAATTGATGCAACCCTGCAGGTAGCTTTCACTATTCCATCACCCTGTCACACTCTATTTGCACCATAAAAGCGAGAGTATTTGTAATCCAAGCTACCTCCCTGCCGCATACTCTGTTTTCCTCTTACTGGTGCAGGCTTTTCTCTTTCGTTTTATGTCTTCATCTGATCACCAACTACTTGTGCATTGTAGGAGAACCCTTGTTCTCTTCAGCCCATCAGTTCCATTTTCTTTAATTCTTTATTACCACTTTGGAACAGTAATGCCTATAAAAATGGCTACCATTGTGGGAAATAAGACATGACATGATGGCTTTGCATTCGGAAGAAAAATCATTTTAATGGAAGCAGTGGTAAGGATAAATCGGTAAATGAAATTTGAGAATGAACACATGCCGCGTTTTTATTATACAATTTCTTTTTGTATCTGTAACCCAACTACTAGTATCGTTTTTTCTTTTCAATATTATACTATTTCCTGTCCTCTTTTTCAGTAAATTATCTTGGAAGGGTAACCCTTACGTAGACGGAACAAAGTAAAAACAACGAACAGGTTTTATTAATTATTTATGACTATAATAATATGTACATATATGTAACCTTTTCATGCAATTTAATTTAGTATTCACATGACGGTGTTTGGTAAAAACTTGTAGAAAAGCTTCTGCCTTTTTATATTTAAGTAGTTAAGCTAGGAGAAACGCTTTAAACGTACATGACCTTGCATATTTGCCGAAAAATCAGCAAGAAAAATCGAAAACAGGATTGAGTTCTCCTTTTAAAATACTTTTATTCAATATTTTACGCTTTATACTAATTACCACTTGTTTTTTTAAAGAATGAAAAAAGAGGCGCTCAGAGCCATTATTAAATTAATTCTGAGCAGGCTTAGGAAGAAGAATGACATCACAGTACAACCTCAAATAGTTTTATCGTTGGCACGTTCCAAATGGTAAAGGCATGCTAAATCCATTATTTGTGTACCATGGGGTTTCGGCAAGTTACCGCTATTAAGCTTGCTTTTCCTCACACCGAATTATGAGCCGTGAGAAAAAACTTTGATAACAACGGCTTTCTGTTCATAATGGAAACTTGTAACGACCGCGCCAATATAAAGCCCGCAATACATTTTTCGCTTATATTAGGGCTTCACATTAAGAGATGATCTACTAAATCCATTATCGAAAGTGCTATGTTTCTTTATAGAACGTGTTTTAAGTTTAACTCGCGATAGTAGGATGTATATATGGACTTTCACTTTTTATACTAGTCCTCGTTTCCTTTTCACACACGCCATTTCCCTTAATTGAGTATTACCCAAAAACGTATATGAAGCATATTGCACCTTTCAAACTCCTTATGTTTTCTGTATAATGTAGTAAATTCTTACCTGTTGGAGCAATGCTGGTCCATTGCCAGAGCCACTATCATTCACACGATAGACGTATGGGAATATTTTCCACAATGCGGAAAGTAGCCATCTATCTCGGACGAGTAAGGTTTTACTCTCCAAGTCCACTTTACTCTCACCGGTAGTCGTATGCACATCTAACCAGCAAAAAACGCACTTTTGCATGTCTATGCGAAATAATTCCAAAGTGAATGTTTTGCAGAATAGCAAGGAATTATAGTGAATGGCAATCCAAAGCTCTATAAACCTCTTGAATCAAGTCAGCGGAATGAATGGAAGTAACAGAGGTAGAGAAAGTGACAAGACTAGATTTTATTTGCTCTGGGTTTATTTTCCCTTCATTTCCAAATGAATGGATTAGCTGGAATGCGCTTCTTGAAATATCCTGGAGTGTACCGAATCTCACTTAATAATGTAATGTCTCCTCTTTTCCCCACTTGTCTGCATTTCCAATGCACCATTTACAGCATAATAAAATAGGTGTGATGTTCTTCTACTCTGTTCTTATTAATTTACTATTTCCGCGTTGTCTACGTTTTTGTTTATAAGTGTTTCTTGTGATCGTTGAGAGTGCCTTTCTTGACTGCTTATGCATCGCACCGCTTCACAACACACACAAGTATTAAGCAGTCTTCGAAACAGTAATTTTCAAAGAAAATTTCCTTTGTTCCTTTCTTCTTTCTTCTCTTGCGGGGAAAAAGTTTGCAAGGCAATGTTTTCGTGGTGTAGATGCCAGGATGAAACACGAACTTTCTCTAATTCAAACGTATACTCTCATGAGTGTTCTTTTTTGTTTATCATATTTGCTGACTTGTTATCCTTCCTTAGCATTTTTAGCTTTGAAATGTTTCTTTGACTCAGCACCTCAAAAACACTTAATTCTGCATTTTACAACGGTAGCATAACCAAAATAAAACTGTTCCTAACCGGCCAACATCTCACGAGCAACTAAGTTACTTGTTCCCAGCTCCAGCTTCTTTTATATCTGTAGTGTGCAAAAATATAAAGATGTTTGAGTTTGGGCTCCGCATATTATACAGGCCAGTATTTTTATAACATGGTCATTCTTTTCAGATGCCTTTTGTGCAAACCCACGTTGTTTGAGCTTCAAGCCCTCCATTGCCGTTAATGTTTTTTCCCTATGCATACAATGTTGGTATAGGATGCGTACCATTGCCGCACGGTTAGTTGCTGGTAGTGATGTGGGTGATGCAGAGGATATTAAGCCAACACTTGCAATTTTTCTAACATGTTAGAGCTGAGCATAAATGCATAAAAGTAATATTTTGGTTTTTATAAAGTGGTCGTAGAGATTTTGGGAAGTTTGAAATGCCGATTTTCTTAAAGTGAGCAAAACCCAACAAAATTACTTAAATTAATGCATTTAGTTTGTGTACAAGAAGTCTGCAAGCTGACGAGACTGGCTGCGAAATTCCGGCAAGATGTGTGTAAAATATGCACTACATGCAAATATGAAGTACTTTCTCCAAAAACCTGTCTCACTTAGCTGAACTAAAATCAGTTTTTAATTTGAATCTCAAGATGTTTGCTAACGTAGTTAAGAGACTGCAGTTTCTGTGCTTTAAAGTTCCCGAGTCCCTAAATATCAAAATTTGTTATTGCTACATTTTATGTTTATTGTGGCGATACAACTAAACTTGCATGCTCTATCTGTTTTTTACAAGCTTGGCGAAAATTTCGTTTTTATGCTTCTTTGTCAATGTTTTTGGTAACTTGAACCAGTCTGCATGTATAGAAAGGAAAGCATATAGTAAAAGCAAACGTTGTAGCTGTTTTATT
>JAAXOA010003957.1:0-10819 GCA_036561885.1 Salina celebensis
TCTATCAGTCAAGGATACACACTAAATTTAGTGTGTTTCAACTAAATTTAGTGGGTCGGCAACCCACTAAATTTAGTGGGTTTCAACTAAATTTAGTTTGTTTTTTTTTTAGATCAACTAAATTTAGTGGGTCCAGAAATAATTAAATCAATTTACTTCAACCAACTAAATTTAGTGTCTTCCAACTAAATTTAGTTGGTAAAAATGCAATTTAATGCTTGAAGTGACATTTTACGTTTCTAACCAGCGGATATTTTGTCCAGCGTCTATCTGTTTCGATCATTGACTAGTATACAGTGATTATATATTTCGACGGTGTGAAGTTTATGAATTTATTTATTTTATGATGAATATGAATTTGAATATGTTTTGCGATTAAAGTATATGTGTAGACAAATAAAAAAATCTTATGACAATAAAGACGTATTACTAAAGAAGAAAGTATTATTTTTTAAAGATTATTTATTGAAAAAAAAATCCCACAATCATGACAAATAATAATATGAAAAAAATAAAAGTAAAACTTAAACAATGTTATTACCACGAAACAATGCATTTGCAAAATTGCTAATTCAAACTCATTTAAATATGACAAATTATAACAGTAATAAACAAAACTTAAGTATCATATTTCAATGTAATCAAAACGCAACAGCAACAATTTTAAAATTACAAAAGTAAATGTGTTAATGGAAAAACATTTAGATTGGACAAATAATCTATAAACTATATAAATATGTATTATCCTATTTATAAGTAACCTCAAACCACCCAAAACTCAAGGACAACGATTGAAAGGTGACAAAAATTGTTCCCAGAAAACCAGACATAAATAACAATAAGAATAACAAAAAAAAATCAAAAACAAAATAATAAAATAATAATGGTCAATGATTGTGGGATACACTTTTGCAAGATTGCAACTTTTCAGTTCTTCTTGCGTGGACGACCCCGTTTGGCGCCACGTACCGGAGCCCCTGTTTCAGTCGTTTCGCCCCCCTCTCCAGATGCACTCAATTCGTCCCTGTGCTCTGTTGTGGTAGCTCGACCACGTCCACGTCCAGTAACAGGCCTTAATGAAGGTCTACCACCTCGTCCGGATCCTGAAGCTGACCGAGTCTGGATCCCACTTCCTCCTGCACGAGATGTTTCACCCGTTGACGGTTCAGCCACCTCAGACGCTTGTGTACCGGATGGAAGCTCGCCGTCTGCCGGAAGCTCCTCCGATTGAAGTGGAGGGCGTCCCATTCCAAGATGGACCACACAATACCAAGGACACGGAATTGACGCTTGGGTGACTGATGGAAAGCCGATGCAGTCAGAGTGGGCGCGTCCCTTGCAACCAGTGACGGTACAGTGGAAGAAGTTGGAAGCAACCAGCGTCCCGGTGAAGGCCAAAACGAATTCGTCTTCCCGGCTACATCTCTGGCAGCAAGCAGGAGTAGACACGCGTCTGGCTCGTGACGTGCCTCGCTTAGAAGGAGCCTCAGGAGACCGAAAAAGCGCCTAAAAATACAAACAAGAGGTTCTGGTGTCATAATATTGTTTATAAAAAATCAAAAAACCTTAGTTCTACGTTGAGAAAAACAAAACTTACAGGGTCTTCGTCGACGACAGCAGCAGTAGGTACATTCAACGCCTCCTGCACAGTTTTTTTGACAATTTCAGTCAGATCCCCCGTCACTACCGGCTCTATAGATTCCTGTGAGTCTCCAGACTCTTCTCCGTCGTCACCGGCTTCAGGAGCAGCGCCTGCATCCACCTTGGGGTACATCGTCGCAGCAGGGCTGAAGACGAAGTCCTTCCCGTGTTTGAATCCAAAGACCTTTCCTGCCACGCTCTCGTACTGCGCCTTCAAAAAAACTTGACCATGGAACATTGTCTCGAAAGCCATGGCTGACTTGACGAGTCCCTGTCCACGATTCCGTGCACGTTGAGTCCGGCTGCCGGCATCTTCAACGTAATCCGTACCCTTGGTTCGCTTCCTGTAGAAACACAGAAGAAGAAACGTAAGTTAAATATGAATATATAAGGAATATTTACATGAATTAAGGAGCATCATAGAAAATATAATTGTGAAGGAGTAAATACCTTGGCAGTGGTTTAACAGGCGGAACTGGTACATTTTCAGCGTTTGGCTCGTTCTCGGCCGCCACCACATCATCAGCCGATTCCGTACGAGCAGGGTCCTCAGCATTGGCAGCGGCTTCAGCAGTATCCCCCATTGCAGCCCTCACATTAGCAGTTGAAAGAAGTCCAGGAACAGGCATGATAACAGCAGGAGTAGGAAGAATGGAACCCAGAGCGGCAGCGTCACTGTCAGCAGTACTGCCCAAACGAAGTCCATCCTGCAGTCCGTCAGATGGCTGCACGCCAAGCTCACTGAGATCTTGTAAGTTGATGGTGGATAAAACACCTCGTTGCTGAGGAGGCACGTTTTGAGCAGGAGAATCGTTATCTGCTGCCTGGCTATCCTCACTCAGTACACGCGCACTTGAATGAATATCTTTTCCTTCTTTGTCCATAATGGAAGAGTTCCTTATTCAACTTCTTTACTAGTTCAAAATTTCTTATGTCACTGTTTTATAAAACTGGTTCACGGGCACGATTATAGTCAATTTTCTTAACTATACTTCATTCAACTTTATCAAAAGTATCTAAACTCACACATGATTACACCCTTTCTCAAAAACTGGAGTCACATTCGAAACTTCACTCCCCCTCTTCCAAATTTTCTTCTTCTCGGACTTTCTTCCTGTATTTTACTTGAAGAGCAAGAGTTTGGCGCTGGTTGTAATCTTTGTAGCACGAGACACAATGCTTGTAAGCCAAGTAACAAGCAACTAGTATGACGGTGATGAGCACGATAAGAAGCACAGTCTTGACACGAATTTTCAGGCTGGAAAACAAAGAAAAAATTAATCAGTATTTATGTCGAAACTCAATGTCTAGATTCCACAAAAGAATACTGCAACTTACTATTCTTCGTCTGGACAGGCAGGTGCAGTAGTGTTGCTCATGGTTGCTGATTTTCGTGCAATGTTGTTTTCTTGACTGTCCAATTTGCTGTTGCTTAAGATTTTTCAAGTTGTTGTTGACGCAAGGAGAAACGAAAAATGACTGATGCTAATATCCAAATCGATGGTCAGATTTATGTACTTGCGTCGAAGAATCTTTTTATGAAGTTTTAAAAGAAAAAGCAATAAAAGTTTTCCTCTAGCCTTTTTTCAGTGGATATTGTGCCATGATGTCACGTAGCTACATCGTTATCAAAATGACTCAAAATATCCACCATGTAGTTGTCGATATGTGTCATGTCACTACAGCAATTAACACTCATGTTCCCTTCATAAAGACTTGTTTGTTCGAAAAGTGTGCATAGGCTTCTTGCATGGGGTGTGCAATGAACAAAACCCTCATTGTTTAAAATATTACTAAAAAGGAGCAACAATGATTAGTTTATTGCTTCTGCTACTGGTAGGAAATGTTCTGGTTTCGTGTGTCGGTGTGAATGAACAAGGTTCAACATGGATATCAAAGAGAAGGGCTGTTTCGTTTTGTGCAAATGCACTGAAAACAAGGCAGTATTCATCTCTCGTGTTCCATGGGTCAAGGTACAGTTCTGTGTACATCTCTGAAGGGATAAAATGCTAGCATTTTTTTCATCTTTCAGAGAGCTGGTATGCCTCATTAGATCTACCAAGCCCGGCCTAGAACGTTTCATTCCAGAAATCCTACATGACGAAATAACAGGACTACTGGAAAACAGTAGCCCACTTTGTATACAAACCCCAAAGAATGTTGGAATATGTGTAAAAGAAAACTCAGGCTTGCAGCCGACAATGTACCTGAAAACCGCCGTATGCCTTGATACGGAGGATCATAGCAACTCGGTCCTAGTTTTCAGTATCAGTGGATCTGCTGCCCCCATGAACTTGAATAATGTCGCAATAAAATTTGACCATGATATTTCTGATATATTCCGGCTCAGATCCTGCTTCATTCAACGATTGAAGGCATGTGGTTCATTGGACGGTTTAAGTATAATCAATGACGTAGATTACGGCGCGGACCTTGATAACAATATACCAGTTTTACCCAGCACTTTTGATGATTATATGACCGGGATGGATTACCCAGCAGCCGGGTGGAGTCGGAACATGGAGGAAAGAGTCGAAGGAGGGAGTCAAAAGATGGAGGAAGGAACTAGAGAGGTGAATCGTGAGATGGAGGAAGAAGCAAAAGCAGGGAGTCGTAAGATGGATGAAGCAGCAGTAGGAGGGAGTAGTAAGATGGAGGAAGCAGCAGTTGGAGGGAGTAGTAAGATGGAGGAAACAGCAGTAGGAGGGAGTAGTAAGATGGAGGAAGCAGTAGGAGGGAGTAGTAAGATGGAGGAAGCAGCAGTAGGAGGGAGTAGTAAGATGGAGGAAGCAGCAGTAGGAGGGAGTCGTAAGATGGAGGAAGCAGTGGAAGGAGGGAGTCGTAAGATGGAGGAAGCAGTGGAAGGAGGGAGTCGTAAGATGGAGGAGGGAGAAGGAGGAGGCAGTGGGAAGATGGAGGAGGGAGCCAGGGAACCAGGAAGAGAGAGTTTGAAGATGGAGGAAGGAGCCAGGGAAGCCGGAACAGCACCAGTGTCTGGAGGAAAACAATTCAGTGTTGACAAAGTCAGCATTGTTGGAAACGGTGAGGTGAAAACTGCGGGAGTTGCAACAAGTGTGGGTCTGGCGTCGGTTGGGGGCGCAATATTGGTTGTATCAGCAGTCGCACCAGCAGTACCTGCGGCACAAGCTGCAGTACCAGTCGCATCCGGTGCAGTAGCATCCACAGTAGGGATTGGAACCTCTTCATCCAGCTCCGTACCTAATGGTGAAATTTTGCATAACTCAGGACCAGATACTGCCATGGAACAACCCGTAGCAGAATCCTTAGTTCCTGAGGAGCCTGTTGCTGAAGGTCTGGCACCGGAGGCTCCTGCTGCTGAAGGTATGGCACCGAATGAGCCTGCTGCCGAAGGACTTACACCAGAACAGCCTCATGTATCAGGATCCGGAGAAATTCTTAAAAATACTCTCCTGGCAGCAGCAGCAGCAGCAGCTGAACAACAATTGGAGCATAAAGCAACCAAAGTGAAAGAGGCATTACACGTTGTTGTCCCAGGATTGAATGTTCGGAATGTAATGAGGGGTGTTCCTGTACCAGGATCTGTTCAGATACCTTTCAAAAAAGTATGTTGTTCATAGATTGAAAATATTTAAAAGCCCTAATTATACGATGAGTATTAATATATCAATGCATGCTTTGTCCTGCAGAGATACTGGAAGGGAGGAAATTTACCATCAGGTTGGGAGCGTCCCAAAGGTAAGAAAAAGAAAGCTCATAAACCTACCACAACAAAAAAACCAAAAACGAGTACAACTAAAAAACCAACGACGGTGAAAACAAAAAAACCAACAACAACAACCATTATGCCAAAGACAACTACCACCAAGGACCCTAAAAGTACAACGTTGAAAACACCTGTAACAACACCGACTCCTGGTCCACCTATGCATATGAATGATTCCTTGGGTGATCATAAATCGAAGCAGATTCCACCAAGAACTTCAACTTCACCTGCACCTTCTGTAATAACAACAACAATGGTACCAAAGACAACTACAACGAATCAGCCTACAAGTACAACGTTCAAACCACCTGATGCTTCAACAGCAAAGTCGCCAAACTTTCAAAGAAATGATACAGCAAATGATAATGCGTCAAAGCAGATTCCATTAAAGAATGGTACCTCCCCAGTTCCTTCTGCCCGTACATTTCCATCTAACTCATCTAAACCAAGTCCTTCTGCTTCATCGCATAACATCAGTAGCACACAGGGAAGCAAACCCTCAGTCAAGTCATCCGTTTCTAATTCCACTGTGTCAGAAGCGAAAGTAACTAAAAAACCTGACCGATACCCAGCCAACAATTCATCCAGTGTCCCTAAGGAAAGTTCAAGTCCAAAGAAAAAATCCACTCGTGATAAGAAAAATTCTACAACAACGATTAATAAGAATAAACAAAAGAAGAAATCGAAGATTCAAAAGGAAAGGGGCATCAAGTCAAAGATGCCCGAAATGACATGGTTCAAATCAATATTGGGGTTTTTATCAAATCATCTATACACAATATTAGCAGGTTTGTGCTCAACGATGTTCAGTATTCTGTACTTCGTTTGTGGATTTACGTGTAAGTGCTTTAAATGTTGTTTGTGCTGTTTGTCAAAGTCAATAGCAAAAAGTGCTCGAACAGAAGAGAAAATATCCCCACCTACTTCAAGAATGACAGAGGAAACAAGTGTTTGAGCAGGCGGAGGAATTTCGAGTTGTGTTCTCCCTTTTCAAGAAAAAACAGTAGCTTGATGGCAGAGTTCGAGTTCCTACTAGTTTCTTCAGTACTTACTTCCAAAAGACTAAAACAGACTGAACTTACGTACCTTAATATTTTTCTAGCTAAGTAATTAAAGTTTAACAATTAGTTACAGTGTAGTACTCCTTTTTGGAACCATGGAACCACGTACGTCCAATATTTATCAGTTTTTCCGATCTACAGAAACCAAATTTAAAAACTTTGTGAGTGTTGCGAATGACGTAGCGGAGACATTCGCGAATGAGCTAAACTGCACATACAAGGCGTTATGGGATCAAGAGTACAGACTTTCGCTTGAGCAGGAGAGGTACGATCGGATGTATCCAATGCTTCAAAAGTTTGCTTCCACTTTGAAGAATGACAAACAGCGTGCAGAATTGCAAAAAATAATTGACTACAAACCGAGCTCTGTACGAAATCCTCCACCGCCATATATATTTTCTCCAGAACCTATTAATATTAGCATCGAAAACTTCGGCTTTCGCAAACAACCACGTCAAGCGAGAGGAAAAAGGAAGGGTTTGGACTTGCCACCAAATAATACATCAAGATTGCAGGTGGAATCAAACCAGCAGCAACAGCTACCAACGTGTAGTGAGAAACCAAGCACTATGGCTGAGCATACAGGCGGCATCATTTCAAGTGTGGAAAACAGTTGTGAAAATACAAGAGCGGTCAGCAATGAAACACCTATAAGTTCTAACCCGTTGGGGTTTCACAATGTAAATCCACGTCAAACTCCAAATTCGCAAAATGTAAGCAGTATACCAGCAGCACCGGATGCAAGCTTGGACTTAAACATTCAAAGTCTTTCAGATTTGCTTCCAACTGAATTTTCATCTATATCATACGACCTTTTTGATACTATTGACGGTGTGGGTCCAACGGACATTCTGGGAACCGCGTTTTCTAGTGCTATGGAACAAGATTTAGAAGCTGATATGTGTCAATCAATAGAAAACCAGGACACTAGCGGCTATTTAGAAGAAACTAATGCATCCGTTTCGGCGCCAATTGAAGAACTTGGAGTTTTGAACACTGATCAGTCATTGCTAATAGTTACAAGTGATGGATGTCAACCAGATTGTTCAATACAAAGGACGGCCTACAAAGATATCAATCGCTGAATACTGAACCTTTAGAATCTGAATTTAATCGCTGCGAAGGTATAAATGAAAACAATTAGATGCAATCGAAGCATTCAAAATTATATAAAGAAGTTTTATTAAAAAGTATTAGTATTAGTAAAAGTATTAACTTTAACTACAATGTAATTTTTTTAAATACTATCTGTATATTTGATTGAACATCTTAATAACTAAGCACAAACTCGTGTAAAAAGTATTGTATAAAGTATTTTCTTACATTGCCTTAAATGTATGGCATTATGGTTCGGTTTATATACTAGATGTTTATGTTGTAAAAACTGAAAAGAGGTGTTACAAAAATTTCAAATAATGTAATTGTAAATTTGCTTGATGAGTTCAGCAGTTTTGCTGGATATTCTCCTCATCCGAAGAATAAAAGTCCTCGTAAAAATCGTCAAAAGATTCTATATTGGTTTCATATTGTAGCCGAATTGTGTCTTGCACTGTCTTATAAAGGGAACTGAGGTCTTCTATTGTACTACAGGATTTCACATGTTTCTTGAAAAAATTATGGGAAGGACCCTTGAGACTTTCAATTTTTTTCAACACCGTTTCCTTTGCTACTTTCATGTTGTTGTTTGTAATAAGCAGGTCTTTAACAGTAATTGTTAGGGTGGGCAACGAAACGGTTGAGTCACGCAAAAATGCCTTGAAATACTTCAGTCGATTTTCCAACCCATTTTCGATATACATCAAAGCGTCACAGTCAAGCTCGACTGGCGTAGCATCCAAGGAAAACAATCCACTTGATTCTTTAGAAAACAACTCCAAGGACCTTATAAATTTTCGTGCCTCGAAAATTTCTTCGCTGAAGTTACGTGGTCGTTGCTGCTTTGTCACTTCATCCGCTATCCCAAGTCGGCTAGATGCAGCATTGCGAACCTTAAAATCACACAATTCATGAACCTGATGCCTGGATATCATTATCATATTGTAATACTTGCTTTCCTCACCTCCAAAAGTCGTCCCGCAGCCCTTGAAACGCTGAGCCATTTCCTGTTTCAAATAAATAATATTTAATTTCAAGGATCCACAAACAAAATCCAACCGTTAATTGACTTACTCAAACGTTGGAGTTATCTCTGATGGTAGAAAGGATTTATAAAGTTTGTTTCTTGTCTCCATTAAAAAATCGTACCCCTCTCCTACCGGTGATAGCGGGGCCCTGGAAGAGTCCGTGGCCACCTTAGTTCGATCCTCGTTGCTAAGTGACATCAAGTAAAGAGTGTCGTAGGCAATCAGTTGTTGATACTTCGTTGTATTAGCGACATAAAACAGGACTGACATTTTGTCCCGTGCAGCGAGTGACACCTCATCATTGCACATTCTAATGCCTGCCCGGTAATAATGGAGGGCATGCATTGTCGTAAACGCAAAGTCACAAGCTAGCTTGAAGGTTTTATTGTGCTTGGATCGTAGGCTCTCCCAGCTGCAAAAATCATCATAAGTAGGTACTTTCCCGGCCAAAAGTGCAGATTTTACGTACGAATGGACAAGCTCGTAAGCTATCGACGCAAATACAACCCTGTAAAATGAGAAGACAGACATTTCAGTAACAGAGTTTTCTTTTAAATTCTTGATCCATCGTTAAAAGTCTTACATTAGGAGGTTGTAGCTTTTATGATGATCGTATCCTTTTTTCGCGTAAATAAGAGAGTTCTCAGTGTTGTATCCCATAAGTTTCGCAATAGGCTGGATATATGGCAACCAAAACACAGACAAAATTGTCCTCACCATATTCATTTCAATATGGCCGGCTCCTGGTCGAACCACAATTTTCTTGTACTTCCTTTCATACTTAACATCCGTATTTTGATGAATTGATGTGTGGTAGTCAATGTTTTCCACATCAATGCTTGCTTTGCAAGTGAGGCACAAATATGTCGACCGAATCAATTTGATGGCCAGACAGTATGGGGATCCGTCCATGACTACGGTAATAAACTTCCTTCCGGAATCGGTCAAGTACTCCAGAATATTATCAAGCACTAAACTGACCGTTTTGTAAGAATTTGGATTAACATTTATACAATCAAGGTCAATGATCGGAGTGCATCGTGCCTTGGAAGTAACTCTTGTATATGTAAAAAATTCTTCATAGTTGTTCTCATTCTGAATATTTGCTGAAATACTGTCAGAAACAGCTCCATCTTGCAGTTTACTCTCGTTAGTGACGTTCTCGATAATTTTGCTGATGAAATTCTTACGAGCTTGTCTATGTAAGTGATCATTGTGGTCCCTGAACTTTAAGTACCGATCCAACAGTACGTCCCTATTGGCAGAAGTGGGCATTAGAGCAGTTGGTATGTCAGCGTGAAACTGGTGCTGGTTAATCGCCCCAAAGTCGAAGGCTATCATTGCAGTGACCACGGACACAACCATCTTGCCTTGGTACTTTATCATATATGTCTTCATCAAACGCTGGTTGTTGTCGAAAGCTGTGAAAGGGCCAATTTGACACATGCTTATGTTAAATATTATTTGAAACCAAAAGTCGTCATTTTTTATTGTTGAAAGGGTATAACGTACCAATAACTACATCGTTGCTTGGAATCCTCTTCGGATCCTGGTCAAACATAGACATGGTCTGCCGTACCAATGAATAGCTACCGGATGGACATGTCCTCCCCATTATATCGATGGACATCCGGGAATGTGCATATTGAAGCAGCACTACACTTTCACCGTGGGCCAGATTGGATATGAATTTAGGATTTACCAACCACTGTAGGTGTTCTAAAGCCTTGACGAGTTTCCGACAAGCATTTTCTTCCGTATCCGTGCTACAAAATATCTCTTAGTTAGTTAGTTGCCCTGACTTGGATTTAAGTACAATGAAAACAAGTTTGCTAACCTTCCGACAGAAAGAGTTCGTAACATTTCAGTTACAGCATTTGTGTTCACATCCTTCCAAACATCGGTGTATGAGGTGAAAGAAATGGCATGCAAACGATCCGACTTGCTGTTTGCAATGGCTTTAAGCTCATCCCGCATGTAATTCCCAACTGCCGCCAAAAGCGTTGAGATTTGCGATCTTCCCAGCTTTTTGCCCTCTAGTGCCTCACAAACAATTTGGATTGGTCCTACGAAGCAACAACAGTTTTTTATACTCTATTATATCATTGGCTACCTAAAATAAAAAAACGAGTTTTACCATTGAATGCCGCTTGCTCCTTAGTTGAACTTTGTGTCTTTTCTTGTCCTAATTTTTTTTCCGCTACATCTGCATTTAACTTATTTAGGCACGTTTTGCAAATGAAGCGGGT
>JAAXOA010003958.1:0-10816 GCA_036561885.1 Salina celebensis
GTAAAAGTGCAGAGTGTGCATATAGGTAACTCTAGCAATAGATGATAATATTGGGGAAAATATTCTGGTCCACTGGGCAATGTAAACTTGGACAAAACAAACTTTCGTATCACAAGAGACCAGTAGATATTACTGATGATGCTACCAGTTCGTGTTTCCGCTGTAATAGTCGTGAAAACTAACAAAAAAAGATGCTCAGGAAGAAATGAGGACGGAGTGAGCTAGCGAACCTTTTAATATATTTTCTATCGCCTCCACCGATGTTTGATATTTCTCGTGATGTCTCATTCGGGCTCTGCCTTCGGAACCAAAATGAAATTCAAATGTTTGTTGTAATAAATATAGTGGAGTGAGAAGATAGGAACTCTTAGTACCAAGACTTAAACCTAAAACAACAAAGTTTACGCACTTTTCGGAAACAAACTTGGTCCCTAGATTCACTCCTTGTTTCATTTCAGGATAGCAAAATTTGGACGGTAGTGCTCAAGCTGTAATGATGCTTCTAATCAGCAGGAAACGTATCCATATTATTGGATTAATCCTCCCACAAATCTCAATTATTTGTCCCTTAACGCTTTCCCTGTCAATTTTCGAAAGCAATCTATATCGTCGTAGGGGAACCTACCCTTACTGAGGAAAGGGAAACATGAAAACTTGCCTAACGTAATTGTTGAGCTCATCCTCAGCATTTTAATCACACTACCAAATTCATGTCCAGTACTGGTAGCACAATTCAAATAGGAAGGAAAGCGGACGTAAAGTAAAAGAGAAAAACAAGACGAGTTTACTCTCTCCACCTAAATTTAGATGATGAGGATCGACTGAAGACTGCGACAAAAGATCTATCGAATGAATTGGCTTATAGTTTGAAAATACTACGGAACAATTTCATTAGGATAATAATGTTCCCTTTATTCCGCCATAGATCTGAAAGTAGCCTTTTAGCCTGAACTCTTGTCATAAAAGCTCCGAACATCTACAAAAATTGTCATTCCGAGGGTCTGAATTTTAAAACTCAATTAAAGAAAGAAGTAAAAAACACAGGAATAATACTATCCATTGGCAAGATATACGCTTAATTTGTATCAAACCTTCACTTCAAAATAAGGTTGTTTAAGTAGCCAAAGGTTTTCAAACCATTATTAATGTACCTGCTTGTAAACAACAAAATATTAAATCGTTTTCACCAGTTTAAAAGGCTATTTAATTAGCATTCATATCTAATGAGCAGCGGAAACTCCACTTTAGAGTTGCGAATCAGTGGAAGATTATGTTTCATTACTATTACGGTTCTTTTTTTCTCAAGGTAGGAGAGGCAGATATTAGATACGCGTATACGCCTTTTGGAATCGGTTGTTATGAGCCACGTGCCTGGAGTGGAGTTTTGTGTTGCACATGTGAAGGACACATGGTTTGGTGTTCAGGTTTCTTGCAAATACGAAACACGTGTAGCAAAAAGTCAAGATTGGAATGGTGTCACACTTTTCAGTCATTACTTTTTACTCCTGATGAATAATACATTTTGAGTTTCGTGCTGAAGAACGCTTTAGTATAAAAAGTGCAATGAAATTTTGCTAATGCGTCACATTCTCATGCAAGTTTGCATGAAACATGTGACGTTCAGTGTGGTGTAGCTAAATCCATGTGTCCTTCCGATGCGGTCATTAAGTTTTCTCTAGAAGAGGATCACTTAAGCTTAAAGTGATCGCCAACAGCTCAATGACAGCTGCACCTAAATGGAATTAGTTCAAATAAAGATGTTCCTAAATATTTATTTTTCTCCACTGGCTGCATATTCTAAGGCCATTTCCGGACCTGCATTCAAAATATTGCTGACAACATTTTGCATTAATCATTACTTTGCTTGCAATAAAATGCTGTTTAACGGTACGTAAGCGTTGGAACCTAGCTGTAAACTGATTATTGGTTTAAATGTTGCCTATGCGAAAGAAAACACGGCGTCAAAAACCAATGAAAAATTTTACGGTTTAAACTACCGGGAAAACAAGTGTAAATAGTTGGCGTTTTGTTTATGAAAAAAATACTATAGATCAACGTGCATGCACTGATCATTTGTAGCAATCATTCCATTTATTCGCCGCTCTTTCAATCTTCTCAAATTGTCTCTTGAGAGTACGTTTTACTGGCCAATGTTTTATGTACTGTGAAAAATCGTTTTCTTGAACATGCAATAAAAATTGGAATTTAGAACGCACAAGCATCTGCCGTTGTACTAATCCATTTAAGTGCATTTGAAGAATTCTTTTTTACTTATGCATCTGCCACTCCAGATTCTACTTGTAGTTCAATGACACTTGCTTCGCGAACATGACAAAAAGAAAGGTTTCACGAGTTTAATAGCGCTTCGGAAATAAATAATTTTTAGCTAACACACTCTACAAATTGTTAAGTTATGAGACTCATAAATACCCTCACGCAGGTAAAAGAAAAATAACGCAGGGAAATTTACTACTTCACTGCGAGAGCCGCAACACCAATTTTCATGCTTAAGTAAATACTTGAAAAAAAAAATTAAGATGTTTCCTTCTTCGCGCAATGACCAAAAAACATCAGTGAATAAGTGACAGACTGAATGTTTTATGGTTAACACTAATCATCGCTTCAGAAAACATAATCACTGCCGCTGGTTCTATTGCTCATCCTTCGCGCGTCTAAATAATCATCGTTTTTATACCCAATAAAAATGTCAGTGGGTTTTATGCTTGCCATTTTGAAATGGTGATTACACATTCAGGAAAAGATTCATCATACGCCACAAAAATTCATAAAGATCATCCCCATAGTCATTTTTCAGTAAATCCTCGTGTACGCAAAGCAGTAGAAAAAAAACGCCAGTGCACTGAAGATGAAATGAATCACCTCTTCTCAGTTTGCATTCGTCGTCACAGGGTTTTACGAGAAAGTGAAATAAAAGCTTAGCTAAAACCAACACATAAAAAGACATTTACCTAATAATCACCATAAAAAATATCTTAGTCACTGAGATCCCCATAAACCAGCCAAATGTTTGTATGGACGTATACCTATTACTGTATACTTTGAATGGTATGAAAAAAATGAAACGCAGATTTGGCATACCACTTTTACACCTTTCTATGTGTATCTATTTCTCCCCCTGTGATTTTAAATAGGAATAACAGCGTGGCGTTCTCTCAGATAAGTATGTGAGGGAGAAAGAAAAGAGTTCGTTGCACTTTCATTTCATGGTGATGTGAGAACGATGACTATCAACTACGATCATGATGATTGTCTGCCGTGGCAAGTTGGTACTGGTGGTAGTATAGAGGTGGAAAAAAATGCATAGCTAGTGGGTTTTTGTGATTGTAAAAACTTGATTCAAATTACACAAGCGTAATGACTAAACAGCAGCTGCATGAGCATAGCACAAAACGTTTTTTGCATGTGGGAACGAATGTTGATGGCGGCAAAGTAGACAACTATGGAACGGAATAGTAAGACGCTCAGATAAAAGGGGATGATAACGAAAATGCGAAAAGGTGGTTGTAAAAATGAAAAAAATACTTCATATTTCATACTTTGTATACGAAACATTGGCAAGATTAATTTTGGTGGGAAGGTGGGGAGAATTCTTTCTGTATGGTTGTTTGCATGATTGCCCCAAAAGCATGTGGACGACGACGCTCACCACGACAATGATAAAAGCACGTTGCTTTGTTTCTTCACAAGGAGGAATGTTTCAGATAGTTTTTATGACAAATATGCAGAATTCTTAGTGTGCTAAGCGCCACTTCTGACAGCGTATCACCAACATAAGTGTAGATTATCTTTATGATAATGAAAATGAGAATAAAGTGGAAGTATTTGAAGGAGGGAGTTACTTCAACGAAATTCCTAACTCTGCTTAGCATAGCATTTTAGACTTTTACAGCTAGCGGTCTACCTAAGCATTATTCATATCGTAGTTGAATGTATTTTTGTGGAATTCCTGTTATCAAAATTTATCACAATCTTATTCCGAGATCATCACCCTTTTAATGCGCAGCAACTGAGTAGACTTCCAGATAGCATGCACACCACGAACTCATTTGCACGAAGTTTTATTCACGAGAAGCGGGAATACGCTGTCTTCAAAGTTGATAGGAACTTCTGCTAAAAGAATTCCATTTGGCGAGATCAAAAACTTTTTTTTACTACCTTCTATTAAAATTCGTTCGCTTCAACCGGAATTATATTTGCTTGAAAAGTACAACTGATAAAATTCATAAGAAATATTATTCATATGCAATGTGACTGCAATTGCAGCATCTAACCGCATGCACAAAAATTTGTTGACTCCTCTGGCAAGATAGAAAACCTGTGTGATTTGGAGCAAGGCAAGTATACTTAATTATAATCACCTGTGTTACTACCCCTTCAAAGAATACTTTCATGAAAAGAAAATATATGTAAAAAAAGATGATCAACAATCAAAATAAACTGCACAAAACAAAAGTATACGCTGCAAGAAAGACCACCGTATATCTGTTTGGTTTTTGAGTTTATTGCCGATAAAGAAATCTGTAAAATGCCAATGTTGGCAAGAAGAGATTTTTTCATGAAAGTTCTAAGGCATGGATGAGTAAGCTTGGATGAAACAGGTTTTTTTTTCAGGTAAACTCTAAACAACCTCAAAGAACTCAGTGTTTATAATCATACTCGCCATAGAAAGCCAGAGGTTTCCCATGTTTCCTTGTGCAATTTTATAAATTTTTATGGGCAGGTATGTCAATTTTTGCCTGAGCGGTTTACAAAAGAATCTCGTAATTATAATAGAGAGCTTCTTCTTGAGCCATTAACATTATCTCATTGGAGTATACAAATATTTTCGTGATGTTCTTCCTAAGACAAGGAGCAAAAGTCTGAACGAACGAGAGGGAAGGAAAAAAAACAATGTGAATGGACTTTGGAGGTTGAGCAAAAATTTACTGCGTATTTCACAAAATTATGCCTACCAGTACCTATGTCGGGGCAAAAACTTTACCTGAAATGGTGTTTGGCAGTGTTGAAGACCTTGGGCCGATGTTAGTGTCACTGACAGCATTTTCCGTTCCTACATGCATTTTGTATTCTCTCTGCATGCCGATGATCTACGCGAAAATGATAACGATGTACTTTGTTATTACTTTATTGTTGGCAAATTTTCCTTATTATTGCATTTTCGAGCTGCCCAATTATCAATGAACTCAATTTTTAATTTCATTTGCCATTATATTGTTCGAACACACACTACCAAAATAATACTACGCAATTTTCAGATTCCTCCCACTAATGACTTGATCAGGGTATCTGTCTGTCATCATACGTGACAATGCAAAATATGTCGAGGACCTTCACGTACGACACGACGATTCTGGCATATTTCATTTGGGAAGTAATGATTGTAACCTACAGATACGTCCAGATAAAAAGCATAACCTATGAATATTTCAGGTGCAATGTGTGGGAAATTAATTCTAGTCTATTGTTATTATCATGGAACGTCATATATTTGTTCTTGTTTTAGTTTCGTCGTTGATAGTAACCTTTTCGGTTCGGTGTGCTCAGGTTAACGAACCAAACGTGCTCACAACGTGTACAAATCATTTTGGGAGCCATTTCATTCGTAAATACGATGTATTTCCAGTTGTTGCACGTTTACGATCCTGCCGTTGACTGACGTATTGGGGAAGTGTTCTATCGTTGGTTTGTGTGTATGGAGTTGGTAGGCCCATCCTAATGCAGAGTAAGTTTCAAGGTCACCTCTGTTTGCAAACAACCCATTTTATATGTACGCTTTAGGCCTTCACCACACGCTTACTGCTGTCAGCGTACAATCAACGCTGGAGTATAATATTGTGGAGTAGTGTGGCTAAAACGTTCCTCGTGACGTTACCAATATCGGCGAATGACACGTCAACACATTTCGCTGAGTCATACAAGGATGACCAAACAGGTCGTTTATAAATAGTTGTTCAAATTTCACGTTTTCATAAGAATTACCTCAACTGGGCAATTCCACTGGTGACAATAACAACAAGAAATCCTTTAACAACTTTTGTAGCTTTCTCTTCATTTAAACCTCTTCAGTTACTCAGAATTATGTCTTGGAAATTTTAAGATATTTCTAATTCGCTAAAATTAGCATGTGCAGCAAACTCTCATTCAAATTTCCACATAATATTTCTGACATTACGATACGACACTTCTATTATGTGAAACTATGCTAAAGCAAACAGTCAAATGTCAGGAATGAATGAAGTATACTGCGGCTGTGGTATTCCTGTTGTTTTTCACGTAGTAAAACTCATTCCAGTGTTTACGTTTTAGCAAAATATTACACGTACTTGTGCTGTATGATATAATATTAGCAATCAATGTCTCGACGCATAAATACCAGATTATTTTGCTTGATTCATGCAACTTAGCATGTTTCTTCACACCAAATCCACATGAAATGTCTTTCAAGAAATGTATCATATTTGGTACAAAAACAATCTCATCTCATAAAACAAATTCAATCGAATCATGAGGACACCTACTTAGTACAGGCCAATGGAATTGAACAGTAATTGATGGAATGCAGTTAAGGTTATGAACCTCAAATGTGAAGCAAATATTTGAAATTGTTTCACCATTAGTCAGTCTAAATACCATGGCGAAATGTGTTTACCAGCATTCCTCTTTCTCAGTTTCAAATTTGCATACTAGGCTCGAATTAACATTCTACTGTATAAGCTACCAAAAGAACTAACTTGTGACCTTCTTACAACTTGTCAGTATGCATTTTACATACACTATATACCGTGGTGGCTGATGTTAATACCCTCTTGGTATCACAGAATAGAAAGCATTTCCAATATTATTTGTAAGGAGCATTTTGGTAAGCATGAACATCTGAAACGAAAAAAAAAGCTTGTGGATGTTTTCATCTTAACTTGTATTAATTTTATCATTCCTCAATGTAGAAATGAAAGAATACAAGGGCAAAATTGCTGTTCTAAAAACCACAGCGTTCACACATCGATTCCGCGAAGGGTTAGTATTCAATATGAAAATCCTTACATGTCATTGAAACACACACATTCATTGAACTTCTACCGGTAACATATCAACAAAGCTCACGCTGATATGGATTAACTGAAACTGGTTTACCTTTTCGTACAAAACCAACTTGTACCAGAGAACTTTTCTCTGTGTGTAAGCTTGAGTGTCTTTCGTCGACAGAAAGCGAGGAGGATTGTGAAATGCATCATGTTGTAATATGAGAAAGTAGTCTGTTAACAGTCAATGTGTTCGCATTTTTGCATTCTTAGAGGCTGTGAGTAACGGAAACAAAAGTATGCAGTGAACAAAAACTACCAACAAGGGTCATCTCTTGAAAGAAATGCAGCGTCGCATTCGATAAGAATTATAACCCTTGAAGCATCATGTACTTATGTATGTAGTCATGCTCATTTAAATGTTGCTGATTTTCACTACGGGTATACCATATACATACCAGTTAGTTTCTATGACTATACAAAGGATCAAACATTACTTTTCGGATTAATAAATAATTTTATTGCAGCTAATTTTTAGCATAAAAAATTTTCGTAATTTATATTTCGTGAAATATTTTTTCGAAATTTAAGAATAGTTCGCAATCGAATCGGTTAATTCGATCATTGCAATACGCGAGTCCGGATGAATACTGGCAACTGGTATTACAAAGTCCATTATTAGAATTTACTTTTGGGTAGGCCAAGCAATCCGACCTCACCACGCTTCCCAATAGGTCCTGCACGGAACCTACGAAACCCAGCTTTACGCAGCCAAGGAAGCATTGGTTATCATATACATAGATAAAGTAACCGAAAAAACGAAATATTTAGTAAATGTTTCAAACTCTGACTCAGCATTTCGATCGAAAGAAGAACCTACTTCTTAGTTCGCTACTGTCAAACTTTGCAAACACATTTCAAAGTTTCGAGTATTTTCAGTCGACATCAAACTTCAAGAACAGTAGTGTTTCAGAAGCAGCTTTAAACGTTTCCATGTTCATTTAACGCTATAACAACTACTGTTTTTATATTGACAATGAATAGAGCTGGCCATCATTTTGTTGTATTTACATCGCAGCTAAATTGCCAAAAGAAAGTTGATATGCCGTTATACTCCGTCTGAGAATCTTTCAGAAGTCATCGTCTTCTTAACTGGATCATTTTTATAACATACGCAATACAAAAGAAAGATGGTGTTTCCTAGCACATCTTGGCTTGATTCGCAGATCTCTACCAGTTCACCTGTTTCTTTCCCTTTCATCGTTTCATACAATTTGAAACAAAAATCTAGCAAGATCATACTCGGGTTAGAGTACTTTATCACACAATATTAATATACACCATAAAAAATAGCATATTCAAGGTTGAGGTCATGGTACTCGTTGCTGCTGCCGATACATTCGCATGAAAGGATTCACTCCGTAGAACTTTGGTTTTTAGACGAGCGGACACTACTTTCCAAGCATAAAATTACTTTACGTCGATAACGACTGACTCCTCATTCAGTCATGTATGTTTAGTATTAATTTAATTTACATTAGGCAAATCAAAAGGTGCAGCAAACTCCTTTCGGAGTATTCACCTATCTGGGTTCTGGGTTTCTTTTATTCACACGAAACAAATATTCACAACTGGGAAGGCAAAACCATTCATTAAGATTTATCAGGAATTATCATCTCTCTCTCTATCCTGTATACTTTTCACGGTACGGATTTTTTATGCTTTATGTGCTAGAAGTGCAGAGTGAGAATGCATACTATCACAGCTCGTATATATACGCTGTGATACTACATTGAAACTCTTTACTTAGTATGATCGGATGGCGGGGCAATGAGAGATACTCATTTGTTTTTGCTGTTTTCTTGAATCCACTGCCAGTCTGGTAAGAATACAAGCATACTTTGCACGCACCGTTTAATTCCTTGTTCCCTTCCAACTTGGTTTTGCGTTTTCTCACTACGTTGCATTACTTCAGCAATGATCACAAATGAATTACTCTCTGAATGCATTGAAATTATATACTTAATAATATTATACGCATAAAGTATTTGTACGTGGAACTATGCTCGAAGAATTTTTTTGAAATCTGTCCTGGTCATCGATGTTTTTTCAACGCAAGTCAACCAGCAACAATAAAAAGTCCGATTTTTTTTGTTCGTTTCTTTAAAATCAAAAACTTTTATACGGACCGGATGAAAGGCTTAATGTATCTCGTCTGCGAAGACCAAATCTGGCTGCTTAACAATGCAATATTTTTCGGTAAACAAGCCGTGCTGTCTAAGATAATCCTTTACGCTTCATTCTACCATGAGCTCTAGATATAATACTTGGATGCGCGTTAAATGATAATTTCAACAGTTCTTTTGTTTTAATAAAATCTCCTCAGAATCAAATTGGATAACATGGATGCATAAAACTTACCATATTTGTTGGATGCGAGTGGTATGGAAGTATTAAAGCAATTGTTCGCTCAGGAGACTCTTTATCGGATGAAAATCCCAATTGCATCGTGTAGCCTTGTCCATACCAAAAAACCCATACAACGGAATACCAAAGTAGCGTAGCAAATTCAAACAAACATTTTAAAACATACCTAACAACACCCTTATAGAAATTTCAGGTCAAAATGGGATTCCCCAATCACCAACCCCATGCGTGTTGGATAGATATTCGAGTTGCCCCAATTACCGACCCCCTTGGGTACTTACTCAAACCCTTCTAGTGGAGTGTCATCCTAAGTGCCTAAGACACCTACCAGATTTTGTTTCAAAACTCCATTTCATCAAGCTTTCCTCCAATTTCCGACCTCCGGGGTAGCTACCAAAAACGCTTTAGCGGAGGACAATCTAAAGTCCCCAAGGAACCCACATACCAAAGTTCAGGTCAAAACTCCAATTCATTCGGGGCCAGTGATTTCGGGGCTACAGACGGACGGACACGAAAGAAATCAATAAGCATCTACGCTACTCAAAAAAACTTTTATTACAGGACACGCCAAAAATGTATTACGCTGTCTGGAAATCCACTCATTCAAACTTTTCATTTTTTTTCTTTTTTGGAGTTTACTAGCGTTCAAGTTATCACACAGGCTTGGCTTTCCGTAATCATGGAATCTTTCAACATCCTTTTTTAACTTTCAGATAANTTTTTTTTCTTTTTTGGAGTTTACTAGCGTTCAAGTTATCACACAGGCTTGGCTTTCCGTAATCATGGAATCTTTCAACATCCTTTTTTAACTTTCAGATAAAGTAAGTCGATTTGGCTTGCCTATTCCTACTGTAAACTATGCTCCAAACTTTTGCTGAATCAACATCATTATCACCCCGAGTGTACATGGTTTGGCTTCCTTTTTTGTATCCCACCTAACTTTTTACCTTTTTCTGTAAACATGATACAGTAAATGTCTCAACTAAAAAAACCATGCTAATCTGATGTTTTCCACGCCACGTCATATCTTTTTACACCAAACAGCACCAAAATTAAGATGTTTTAGTTTTTCATACACATTGAAGTTTTCACAATGTACTTTCGTCTGTGTCAACTAGCTCAGCTTCAGATTATGATGTCATTGTCTTAATCAGGACTCCACCGGAATGAAACCCTGCAAACAAGTTGTTTCACATCTCCAGTGCAGTCACTATCATCAAAAGACACAAGACCAAAAGTTAGCAACCATTTGATTCTATGAACCGAAACATTTGGTTACCAGTTGAGGAAGATAAAAATTATCGCTGTCATCAGTAGTAGATGTAGCTAATGTAGTCTGATAAGAATCC